>OVAN01000815.1:0-49983 GCA_900406275.1 Anastatica hierochuntica | reverse complement strand
ATGATGAATTATTTTGCTGGCAAAAATGCAAAAGGAACTATATTTCAACAATGAGAACTACATTCGTTCTTTTTTATCGTTTTGCTACAAACCATTACTGTAATTGGGTTGGTTGATTGAAATCGGATTCATTTATGAAGTTTTAATGAACCTTTTTAATGTTATTATTTTTTGTTATTTTAGAAGAAATATTAAAAGTGCATAAATTTTAGTGTTGCGTAGGGCATTCGTAAACGTCGGACCGGCTCTGCCTGTGAGTCGCAGCTTTCACGTTTTCAAGAACTTCCGACGGAACTCCATGGTTGATTACTTGAAAGAAACCCCATTTCTCAGCAGCGACACATATAGCTTGAGCGACTCTGTTTTCGTCGGAGTTCGACATATCGATGATAGGAATGGCTTCGTCGGTGTCGTTGACGAATTTGTTGATGAGACGTTCTTCGAAAGGCTGAGTGTATTGATCAGGAAGAGCTTTAATACCTGTTTCTGATAAACCCTTGACAACATTTCCTTTGTTGACGACGAACTCTGTTACTTCAGATGGGTTTGAGAGTTGGGCTGTAGAGAGTGTTGGAGCCATTAATTGGTGATAAAAAAGATTTGACTCTTTGGTTTTGAGTTTTAGATTTTGATGTGAAGATTAAGTCGCAGACAAGAAAGAGAGAGAGAGAGTATTTAAAAGAGAAGAGAATGCAATGAGCAAACAACCAACCTCTATGGCTCTCGCCATGCTTCTTTTCCGTTTTCCTTCTTCCCGCTTTCTTTCTATCATTTTAAAAAATCCCATATGCATTAAAAATTATCTTTTTTAATTAGTGAGTGGATCGTTTGTTAGAGACCTAAGACATTGTTTTTTGGTTTTCATGTTAAATTTATTTCAACAAGTAAAAAGCTATTTATATACTCCTAATAAATTTATGGAAAAAATAGTATTTAAACTTCATATTTGAAATTTGGAGATGTCTTTAGAGCATCTCCAAAATGAAGTTCTGTGCAAACGAGAGAAACGCCCAGAGTATCATAGGTCGACTTTTGAATCTTGAATGTCAAAGCATATCCAATTTCATCCTCGACATGCCAAGGAAATGGCAACTCTATGATCGGGTAAGAGGAATAACGCTCACTAAAGACAAATTCCAATTTATCTTTAAGTTTGAGCAGAATTTGGAAGGAGTTTTGAAGAAAGGAATCATACTTATAATCACTGGTTACTGGTTATTGATCAATGGATTGAATCTCCTCCTCCAGACTGTCTTCAGTTTGCTTTGGTCTGGGTTCAGCTTCGTAACATCCCAGTAAATCATCTCACAGAGGCTTCCATCATTGCTTTAGGAGAATTTGCAGGGACAGTAAAGGAAGTGGTGTTTGATCCGGAAAAACCTCAAAGAAACGACTATGTAAGAGTTCAAGTTCTGTTGGATGTATCAAAACCTTTGAGAAGATATAGAGTTGTGGGGCTCCCAAATGGCGACTCTGTCAAAGTTCTATATGAATATGAGAGGATCCAATAATGATGTTATCATTGTCAAAGGATGACTCATGATCACTCTAAGTGCCCGTATCTTCAACAGAATCAAGCTCCAAGTTCAAAGGCTGAAAAGGAAAAAAAGTTTGTCTCAACTGCTTCCCAATCCCCTGTCTTGAGTCCTGAAGATCCTTTGAGAGGTGTGCTCACGGAACATTAGGTTGGGATAAATCCAGCTACTGGGAGGCCTAAAATAGTTCCCTAAGTTCTTGAGAAATGCGGAACTATATCTTAGCAGCTGAAGGATCAGAGAGAGCGATCTGGGAAGAGAAAGTGAGATCATCTGTATCAAGTCTGGACAACGATCTAATGGGGGCAAAGAATGGTGCTGAGATTAGAACCTCCTCCGATTATAACAACAAACATCAATAAAGATAAGGGACCGGTCTTTGATTTTGGTGAGCAAGAAAGCTTATCCTCTTCTGAGACAATAATTAAAGACAAGGATACACTTATGAACTCAGCCATTAAAGCTGGAATGGCCATGACCTTTAAGCCTTTACCATCAGCCACTCAGTCTGAAGCAAGAATTTACCAAGACTTAGGGTCAAGGCATGCTGGTAGAGCAAACTCAACGGGAAAACCAATAAACTTTGTTGAGCCTGGTACTTCCGGGGTTGCTCCAAGCCAAAAAGCAACTAGAAGAAGACCTGGAAAAAGCAGGAGAAGGCCAAAACATGGGACAAAGGATGAGGTTATGATAAAGCTTGGATGTAAAACAGGGTCCAGTGACAAGAGGAAATGGCCAGAAGATAAAGGTGATGACTCAGGTTATCAGAGGAGAAAAGAAGCAAAGGGGATCCCCGGAGTGGGATCTCCTATATTCCAATGAGTCTCATTAGTTGGAATTGTCAAGGAGTTGGAAAAACTAGTGACTTGACAATTCCAAGACTCAAGGAAATACGTAAGAAACATTTCCCTGAGGTTTTGTTTTTGATGGAAACAAAGAATAAGCGGAACATTTTGGTGGACCTTCAAGTGTGGTTAGGTTATGACAACATCTTCACAGTTGATCCTCAAGGTCTCAGTGGAGGGTTGACTTTGATGTGGAAGCAGAATGTAGATTTGGAAGTTATTTTCGCCTGCAAGAATATGTTGGATTGCAGAGTTTCCTTAGGCTCTTCAGAGTTTTTTGTGTCTTTTATTTATGGAGACCCCATCCAGAATCAGCGAGCTTTATTGTGGGAAAGGGTTGTTCGTTTTGGTGTAAATAGGTCAGGAAGTTGGTGTATTTTAGGAGATTTTAGTGATATTATCCATAATGGGGAAAATATCGGGGGGTCCTTTGAGAAGCAATGAATCTTTTTCTCCTTTTGTGAGTATGATCAAAGGTTGTGGTTTGTCTGAATTACCAAGTCATGGAAATCCTTTCACGTGGGGAGAAAGAAGACACAATCTATGGGTTCAAAGTAAGCTGAACAAATGCTTTGGAAATAGGTCTTGGTTTGTTAACTTTCCAGCATCAGACCAAAAATTCCTAGAGAAGAGAGGGTCAGATCACCGACCGGTTCTGGTTAGCTTATTTGATACGGAAGACAATTATAAAGGGCATTTCAAGTTTGACAGGAGATTGTTTAATAAACCGATGGTAAGAGAAGCTATCTAAAGGGTATGGGCAGAAAGTACAAGATAGAATGGGCTCACTGTTATGGAGAAGTTGAGGTTATGTATAAAAGAGTTAAGTAAGTGGAAGAAGCTTAATCCTTTGAACTCAGCAGACAAAATTCAACAATTGGAGATTGAGTTGGAGAACATTCAATCCTCAAATGATCCATATTTAAATCAAATGAAGGATATAAGGAAAGAACTTGTGAGAGCTTATCGAGATGAAGAGATCTTTTGGAAGCAGAAATCTAGAGAAAAATGGTTGAAAGAAGGAGATAGAAACACTCAATTCTTCCACTCGTCTGTCAAAGCAACAATAGCAAAAAATTACATAACAAAGCTGAAAGATAGTAATGGAGTAACCCACAGAGCTGAAGCTTCCAAAGGGAAT
The DNA here is from genome assembly GCA_900406275.1 of Anastatica hierochuntica. Taxonomy (NCBI): domain Eukaryota; kingdom Viridiplantae; phylum Streptophyta; class Magnoliopsida; order Brassicales; family Brassicaceae; genus Anastatica; species Anastatica hierochuntica. The sequence continues at coordinate 46,462 of OVAN01000815.1, read as the reverse complement.
GTGGTGGTATCATATTTTTCAGATTTGTTCACTTCCTCAAGTCCATCTTCCTTTCAAGAGATCTTCGAAGATTTTATTCCAAAGGTAACAAATGAAATGAATGAAAGCTTGATAAAAGAGGTGAGTAGAGAAGAAATCAAAGAAGCGGCTTTCTCAGTCAAGGCTACGAGTGCTCCGGGTCCGGACGGTATGACAGGCTTTTTTATCAAAGGTATTGGGTGGTTGGATAACAAGTGTTAGATGAAGTTCAGGCCTTCTTTGATCAGGGTGTACTTCCGAGAGAATGGAACTTCACACATCTTTTTCTGCTTCAAAAGAAAACAAATCCTGAGCTAATGAGAGACTTGAGATCAATTAGTCTATGCTCAGCCATGTACAAAATCATATCCAAGGTTTTAGTGAAGCGGCTCAAGCCCTTTTTTAACAGCATTGTATCTCCTTACTAATCAGATTTTGTTCACGGAAGACAAATCTCCGACAATATATTAATAGCGCATGAAGTAGTCCATGGCCTCAAAACACATCCCCAAATTTCTCAGGAATTCATGGCGGTTAAATCGGATATGTCAAAGTCATATGATAGAGTGGAGTGGAGCTATTTAAAGTGTCTTCTAATGGCTCTTGGGTTTCATTCGAGATGGATAACTTGGATCATGGTCTGCGTTACCATGACATCTTTCTATGTTTTGGTAAACAATCAACCATACGATTTGATTACTCCTTCAAGTGAACGTAGACAAGGTGACCCGTTGTCACCTTTTTTGTTTGTCATATGCTCTGAAGGATTATCACATCTGCTAAACCGAGCAAAAAGGTCCGGTTGAATCACTAGTCTCAAGTTTCAGAAAACATGCCAACAATTCACCACCTCTTATTCGCGGACGACAGCCTTTTCATTTGCATGGCTGATATCGATAAATGTCAGAGTCTACAAAGGATTTTGGATACCTATGAAGCGGCAACTGGTCAACAGGTTAATATGGAAAAATCTTCTATCACTTTTGGTTCAAAAATAGGAGAGGATTTAAAGCCTCTAATCCAACAGAAGATAAAAATCTTTAATGAGGGTGGTGCTGGTACTTATCTTTTACCAGAGTGTTTCAGCGGGTCGAAAAAGAAGCGACTGGATTATACCCACAAGAAGCTCAAGAAAAGATTGTCAGGGTGGTTTGCTAGAAGCCTCTCCCAATGGGGAAAGGAAATTTTACTCAAGGCAGTAGCAATGTTCATGTCCGTCTATGCTATGAGCTGTTTTAAGCTTCCGCTTATGACCTGCAAAGCACTAACAAGTGTTATGGTTGCATTCTGGTGGCAATCTTTGGAGCATAAAAAGAAGATTTTTTGGGTAAGTTAGGATCGGTTATGCCTTTCAAAGAAGGATGGGGGTCTTGGGTTCAGAGATATTGAATGCTTTAACCGAGCTCTCCTAGGAAAACAAGCATGGAGGATGATAAAAAGAGAACAATCACTGGTTGCTAGGTTGTTAAAGAGCAGGTATTATCTAGATGGTATGTTTTTACAAGCACAAATTGGAGATAAGCCTTCCTACGCTTGGAGAAGTTTATTACATGGTCGTACATTGATTGAACAAGGTTTAAAAACTCAAGTGGGTAATGGACAGTCTCTGAAAGTATGGATGGACTCATGGTTGTATGATGGTGGAAGGAGAAGGCCGCTGATAATGAATCCTATTATTGACATCGATTTACAAGTGAATAAACTGATTGATACTAAATCCAGAAGGTGGAACAAAAGATTGTTGGATTTGCTCTTTTATCCAAATGATGTCAGAATCATTATGCAGCAACAACCGTGCATCACGAAGGCAGACAGTGTACAATGGATACACAACAAGTATGGAGATTATTTGGTGAAATCTGGATATTGGTTAGCACATAAACTGAAACACAAAGACTTAATTGATGAAGCTACAGCTCAACCATCGATCAGCAGCATCAAAGAACAGGTTTGGTCTCTGCAAACGGCTCCAAAAATTAAAACTTTCATCTGGAAAGCACTAAGCTCAGCCCTACCTGTGCTAGATAATCTCAATGCAAGAGGGATTAAAACTAATCAGACTTGTCAAGCGTGTGGGATGAGAGGTGAAGATGCAAATCATGTATTATTTACATGTTCAATAGCAAGAAAAATGTGGGCAGTCTCTTTGTTTCCTCACCCGCAGGATGGTTTTCATCCAACTTCTCTGTTTGTAAACTTGCATTATCTGTTGAAAATGTCAAAGAACTTGCAGGTGTCTAGTGAGATCAGAAGAGCTTTCCCATGGATTTTATGGTATTTATGGAAGAATAGGAATAACATATTCATTGAAGGGAAGTCTTTTCAGGTTTTAGAAACGATAAGCAAGATAAAAGAAAAAACAGAGTTATGATTTCAAGCTCAGGAGGTGGATCAAGAAACAAAGATGCAAGTTGGTTCTCAAGAGCAGAAATCGTGGATCCCACCTAACCATCCTTGGCTCACCTGAAATGTAGGAGTATGCTGGAAAAGAAAGATCCTTGGAGCCGCTTGGGTAGTAAGAAATTTCAGAGGTGAAATAGTTCTTCATGCAAGAAGGTATTTCTCTAATATTGCAACCCTTTTAGATGCTCATCTTTGCAGCTTGAAGTGAGCTATGGAGAGCTTGGCTCATCACCATTTGGATAGAATCATATTCGCCACAGAAGAAGCATCCTTTTGCAAAACTTTAGAACAGCCTGAAATTTGGCCTTCTCTCTCTTTTTATGTTCAAGAACTAAGTTTGGCATTAAGACATTTCCAGGATTGGAGACTGGTTTCTTCCGCTCGATCATCCAACAGAGGATCGTTTTTCATTGTTCAAAGTGCCACGAAGGATTGTTTCTACGCCTCATATGTCTAGGCAGGGGAACCTCATTGGCTCCACAATCTTTTTGAAAGTGAAAAAAGGTTTCCCTCAGTTGGAGTGGGATGATTATTCTTTGAGACTTATTTTTTTGTTTTTTGGTGATACTAATATCTATTTATTCTTTTGATATCACACACAACCATGTATGGCTTGTAATTATGTTTTAGTCTAATGAATGAATTTTCAGATGGAAAAAAAAAGAGTATGATGTGTAATTGTAAGGACTAAAATGAAAATAAAAACTATAAAACTTTAAATTTGAAGTTTTGAGAGTGAAACTTCAACTTTGAAGTTTTGAATTTCTTTTTGGAGAGTAAAAATCTTTACATTTGAAGATTTAGAGAGTCTTTTGGAGATGTTATGGTCGTATCCACACCGGTACTGCTAATAAATTTTATAAGTTTTTCAATTTGATTTTTTTGGAAAAATCGTACAAATTTATGTGTGGTCTCATTACTCTCATCTATTAAATAATGGAATGTAACCGTACATATTACGGTTGTAAATAAAAAAAGAGAGAAATGTAACATTCCATTGTGATACTAAGACTATACACAACAAACCTGAAACTTCTATTTCATGAGAGACTTTAGTTATCATTTAGTATAGGCTTGAGCATATTGTCCAGACCCGAAGAATCAAACAAAAATAATCAAAATTTTTGGAACCGGAACCGAGCTGAACTGAAATATTTCGGGTATCCAAAAATAGATAAAATATAGTTATATACCTTAAGATGGAACGAATAATCAAATATACCCAAAATCTAAAAAATTACTTGAAAAAAATCTAAAATTATCCGAAAGATCCAAAAATACATGAGATATACTAAAAACTCCAAATTTCCCAATTGTACATTAAAATTAACGAAAATACCTTAATTAACCAAAAATACCCTAACCAATTCGGAGTTGAAAAAGTTTTGATTTTTTAGTCCCGATTTCAAGTAATCAAAATGACCTGAATCAAACGAGAACTAAACCGAACCAAAATTTCGTCGGTTTCTAAATCTAACTAATTAAAAGGGACTATCTCTAGCTTTCTAGAGTGTCTACCTCAACTTAATACAATTATTTCTCAGCAAGCCATGTGTCTCTCGGTAAGAAAATGCATATCCTCTGTAATTATAAATCATTATTTAAAAAAATATCACGTTACCATATTGACAAATACAGAGAAAACTATCATAATCTTTAATAAATCTTTTGAGAAACTGAATTGTTGCTTCTCCCTTTTCCTCGGTGAATCGTGTTTCCACTTCTTCTCATTAATGATGAACTAGTTAAGATTAAGATCCAAAACAAATTCTTTTCACTAAACTTTGGCATCAGAAAATTCCCCTTCGTTTCTCTCTGGCTTCTTCATCTTCGTAACTATTTGGATTTCCTAAACCCCTATGTTGTGAGGTCTTTTCAGAAATTTCTCTTATTTTCGATTGTATTCCGTGTGGAATAACCTCTTGCGTTAGTGCTACTTCCATGTTTTATTTATGTACATTCCAATCTCTCAATCAAAAGGAAAGCCATTAACTTTCATCGTCTCTGATTTCTTCTCATCATTCTATGTTTCTTTTGGATCTTACTTACCACAATGTACAAATTTTTTGCAAGCTGAGGACATAGAGCTAACTCTCTCTGTGAAAAATCATCGAGCTTTCTTAGCTCTTTGACTTTTTCCAAATTTCAAATTTTCTCTTTATCTCTGTTTTTCTTCTCACTTCTCCTCATGGGTTTACATGTTTTTGCATAAAGTAACTAAATTTACATAATTTTGAAAGTGGGTTTTGAGTTTCGTCGACATTACTGTAGTTACAGTCTCAAAAAGATAACAGTCTCAAAAATATAAAAACTTAATCAAGTTGGTGTCTTTTAAAAAAAGATTTGAGATTTGGTATTGTGACATAATCGAGTTTTCGCATCAAAGCCTATATGTTCGTTTTGATTCTTTTGTTCACTCAAGTTTAAATTGATTTCTTTTGCAGATTGAATTATTCCTTAACTTTCGCTATAGTAGATGCAGAGGAGATCTCCTGGTCTCTGCCTGCTCAAATACAAAGCTTTGGTAAGGGATGCTCAGAGATTCAAGAAACATTACTTGAAAAGCGACATTTAGCATTCGATCCTCAAATTATAACACTTTTCTTGATCCTCTAAATGGTGAAGCTTTCATTAAAGTAGCTGAAGCTGAGGAATCAGGAATCCAAGTGTGTGAGCGAGCCCATCAAAATCATTTAATCGTACTTCAACGTTCCGATTTTAACTTTTATCTTTCATTTGTTTTTGACATCGTTGCAGCCATTTGTAAAGAGCTTATCACAGTGTCCGAAACATGGTTTACATAACCCGATGCTTTAAGGATAATCTAAAGCAGAAGGTATACAGAGGAAAAGGGAGTAGCAAACGGCCAATATGATTACAAATTCAGATTATCCAATGCTCTCTCAATCGCCTCCGATCTCGGTTTTCCCATCGCGTCTCCTTATTGCAAGTAACCGCGTCTCCTCATTGCAAGTAACCCACCAACTCGCTTCTATTATTCCATACGTTTCAACACATATCTCATAAGTATGTGGTCATTACTCTGATTAGCTTAGTAATTTATTCGTCCTTTTGCTCTTTTGAATAACGTGCAATTAACTTTCAGCAGGATCTGAGCTTTGATTTGTTGCATACTGTGTTTTGGATGAGCTATTAGCTTTCGGAACCAATTGGAAAACCATACAGCTCAATTTTTGGTAGTTAGAGCAAATCTATCTATTCTATATAAAACTGAAAGCCTTTTTATACAATTATATGCATGATACACATATATTGTATATCATGGGCCTATTATAGTTATACTCTAATGAATCCATTTCACTCTTTTTGGCAATGCTAAAGAGCTTATCCCTTCCTCCTTTTGCTTTGCATCACCGGATCTCTTGGATTTTTCGTTCACCTTTACTTCAGTCTCTAACTTCATGGACAATCGGATTTTGTTTCCTAATTCATTAATATATAATGCCACATCATCCCTAAAACTTTCACGTCTTCTTGGAGTTGTTTTATACAGGAATCGACGCTTGATTTTCTATGACCCTATTTGGCGCCTTTGTAACCATAGCAGTCGAAAGAGCTATCATCTTTAACGCTTTAGAACAACTAGAAATTAATTACATCTTAAGCCATAAATTTCTGCTTCTTTTTAGACCCAAAGCACAACAGGGCAAAATCATCTCCCACGCCGTAGGATTCACAAGGAAGTGTGTTCGATTGGATGAAGATAAAAGTCCCTGTAAATCTATAGCTTCTTAAGTAATTGCATTCTCTATGGCCGCTTTGTTTCTTTTCGAGTGCTTGAAGTGAAAAACTTTTTCTAATATTTTTAAAAGTCGCTTGTAGACAAGGTTGCTGATCATTGATTCTATGTTGTGGTTCCTCATTACTTAGTGGTTTGTTAGGAGCAGTGAAATTATATATTTAATAACTATAGAACTCCTTAAGATGGTTTATGTTCGTGTTTGCAGAGACATGAAAACAACTCGCCATGAAAAATTGTGAGTAAGCTTCATCTCCTTTCTCCATCCATGATCCATGTTTCTCTTTAGCGTGATGATGTTGAAGACTTCGAAGTCAATCTAGCCATTCACATATCGACAATCTCGGTAAGTATCATCTCCTTCCATGATCCACTACCAATCGCATAGTTGGGAAATGAGTTTGAACCATAAAGCTTAATCTGATCTGATCGGGAGATTTGGATTCCTTCCTTTCTTCTTTTTCATTTGTGTAGGAGGGCTTTATGATATGTAACCGTGAGTTGTTTCTATGTGAGGTTGAATTAAACTAATGTCATTGCTAGGTGAAATAATACTCATGCCATCGACTTTCACACTCGATTAAATGTTTAGAATTCATCTGAAAGTTACTTGTGATTTGAATATTGAAATATTCAAACTAAACTCCGGACACTACCTCCTAGGTAACAATCTATACAAATGAACAAACAATGTCTTCGTACCGTGCTTTTCTATTGTATTCTTAAGTGTTCGGTTTGGTTGCTAATCTCTCTACCCACGATATTAATAACTTCCCATATAGTGCTTTCGACTTCTTACGGAGTTGAAGTCCGAAGAAATGATTGATGAGAACCCGATCTATTACGGAGTAGATTTTGCAGCCACCATGGACATTGATTCTGATCTATCTGGTAAGAAAATAGTTACATGTGTCTTGGATCCTGGAAGTATTTAGTTAGATTTATCTCTTGGATGTTTGATAAACCGTTTTAATTATTCTATTCTAGGATCATGAAAATGATTCCCTTTTAAATCAATTATCATATCACTTTTCATGTAGAGTTCCTTACCTCATGAGGAGGTTGTTGTTTTGTTATTTCCACTATACACGGCAAGAAGTTTCTCGACATTCCTTCAAATTTTGTTTGAATTCCTTCAAATACCAACAATGTCTTTTGTCTTTGCTGCTTTAGTTTCAAATTTGAACACGATCAGAAAGAAGAGAGCATGCTCTATTTTTATCTACAAGGTCTTGATAACGCTTGAAAAGACAGGGTATAGAGAATCTCGCAGGGATGGTTTTGTAGTTGATGATGATGACATAATAAGGAGGATTATCTCATTTAAAAAATTTGTTTATAAATATGTATTAAAAATGTACAAACCACATTTTTATGAAACAAAAGAAAATTTTCAAAACAATTCTCTCTGTGAAATAAACGGAGTATTAAGTTAAAAAATCTTTTTAATTTTTTTTTTGGCAGCAAAATCTTTTAAACTTTAAATAGTGATTTCAGTTAACACATGCTCTCTCACAACAAATTCTCTCATTTAAAAAATCTTTTACAATTAATTATTTTATATAAAAAACATTTACAAACAATATTGGAAACAAGTGAGTAAAATACTTTGTTACTAAAATATATAAATTAACCAATCATAATAACTTTGATAAATCTGTTAATATTAAACATAAAAAGGTAAAAAGTTAACAATTGCATATTATAATGCGTTAATGGATATTGTTACTACATAATACAAATGATTAGATTATTGTTGAATAATTTTTTTGGTTATACTTACCGAAAAATTTTGTAAATTAATCTTCATTCTATTTTTTAAAAGTTATATGTTAATTATATTATTTTCGTCCGATAGAAAAATAAAACAACAGAAAATAGTGACTTAAATGAACTATTTCTTGAAAATTAATTTAGTTAAAATTTATATAAAAGAATTGATGTATAGAAGTAGAAATCTTAAATAAAAGAAAATTATTGATCTTAGTTAACTATATAATGCACACTACAATTTTCTGGAAAATAGTGCTCCATTCGTTTCAATTCCCTTCTTTCATGAATTTTAGATATTTTCTTCTCTTCAATAGTCTTGGTCTTCAATGAATTTTCCACTTAAAATCGTCATACACTTCTACTTGAACAAAGATTGAGTGCTACTGCAAAAAACCGGTCACCCTTTTTCAATCTCGCCGAAATATTTCTTCAATGTCATATGCACCGAATTGTATCCATCGGATAATCATCGTCTAAAGGTAGTGATTTTGCTTCTTCTATCTTATTCTCCACAGTATAGGTCATATGTTATTTTAAATTTTCTCATATCTTCTAGATTAATTTAAAAACATAGATTTTAAATATTTATATATAAACTAATATGAAAGTTTAATTTAACACTTTCTAAATGACTACTTAAAACATAATTATGTGTTGTAAAAATAATAACAGAATATACAGAACCATTATTTCTTTTATATAAATGATTCACGAGTATTATAGAAAGTAGAAAAGAATTTAGAAACTTTAGATAAATTTCATATCTTCAAAAATAAAAAGTTACAATGTCCACATTTTTATCAACATTTAGCTCTAATTTGTCAATAATATACACAAATTATCATATGTTGTACTGTTACCGTAAAATAAAGATCAACTAAAATAACTATATTTTAATGTAACAATTGACTACAATTTAAGAAAACATTTTGTTAGAAAAATATTAGCAAAATTTTCTTTAATAAAAAACCGCGTATAGCGCGGTCAATCCCCTAGTAGATACTAAAACTTAAAAGCGGAATCACTGAAAAACTGAAAGAACCGATTTCGAAGAACCGAACTTCATCCATCTTTGGTAGGTGGAGAAAGAAAAACATGGAACAAGGCATAGTTCTTGTTGCGGCCAGCAAATCTAACGAGCCACTTTTTTTCTTCACATACATATTAGGCCTATTAAAAAAGCCCAAAAAGTTGCCCCAATTAATCACGTTACACTACTGCCACAAAAAGTCTAAAACTCTCACCACATTTCAATTCAGAGAATCACTCGCGTCGATTTATGCCGTAGAGTAAAACTGGAGCTAGGGTTTCGAGTTTCGATTGATGTTTTTCCTGAGAATCGAGCAGCGATTTTTCGGGAAAAATATTGAACCGTCTAGGTACAAAAAAAAATATAGAATCTTGAATCACTTTTATGTATTATATGTAGGCTGTTACCAAAACCAAAAAAGCCTAGAGAAAGAATCTAAAACTTTTTCCCTGTGGTTTCTTGTTAAACAAGAAAACCAAATAAACAAACAAAATGCTAATCTTTTACAGTAAAAGAGGGGAAGGGAAAAAAAGAATAGAAAAGAATTTTCTAAGTCTATCATCTTCTCTATTCACACAAAAAGAATAGATCGGATTTGGAAAAGAACTTATTGTGCATATCAGTTACTACTAATGTGTGATATTTGCAGGTAATGACATTCCTCGCCATAACGGCGACATCTGAGGCGTTTGCGACGAGGAAGAGGAGGAGAAAACCAGTCTTGAAACAGAAGCACTTCTTGGAGACAAGTTCACTTGTTCCAGTGCTTGAAACTGAAGCTCTGATGGATAATCTCTTACACAACCGATCCTTGGTCCTGCACCAGTTGTCCATTTGCATGATAGTTGTTTCCCTAGTTGGAAAGATTTGGTTTCCTTCTTTGAATTTATCCTTTTTAGGATTGATTCTTCCGGAATCTTCATGACTTCACTCTCCTTGCTTTCTTCTTTTCCTCCTTCTCCTCCTCTCGGTGAGCTCTGCTCTGAAGGCATTGATTCTTGTTCTAAGTCGAATATCTCTTCCTCTTCCTCTTCATCGTCACCCGAATCGTAGTCTTCAGATATTTTAGTAGATTTTGATCCCGCGGATTCGTGACCAAATGTACTATAAGATTCCATCTTTTTTGGTGTCTCGAGATTAGCCATCACCAGAGTTGTTTCATCCTCTCTTGGATCAGCTTTATCTTGGAATACAATGGTGTTCTCAGGCTCGAAATCCTCTTCCAAAGAATGGTTTCTGATATGAGTGCTTCTTTGTTTGTAAAGAGAGAACTCGTCTTCATCTGTAGGACTCATCTGAAACAAAGCAAAAACCAAGAGACACTAATCAGAACATAATCCCCACAGAGTCAAGATCTTGAACATGAATCAATCACTCAATCAAATCTCTTTCTCTTACCTTTACATCAGTAATATCAACATTGTTCTCTCGGAGGAAAGAGAGAAAGTCCAAGAAATTCTCTTCTGTAGGTTGATAATGTCCACTGTGTGGCCAAACAGCTTTAAGAACACCATTCTCAACAACTAATCTTCCTGCCGCAACAGTGGCTCCTCCAGCTAAGAAGCTCGAATGTTGAAACGTACCCTTCTTCTTCTTTCCAACATATAACACTTTCGATGTGCTTAGCACGAAAATCCATTTGGAATCACTCTCTTCCAAAGAAGAAGTTTGAAGAATTTCTCCGCTATGCTTGTAGAAGAATTTGCCGTCTTCCACAACCACCTCATAAGCTTTCCTTTCCATCTACACAAAACATAACATGACCACAATAAGAAAGAAGTTCTAATTTATCGGTGAAGTTACTTGTTGAGCAGATATAAAGAGTTGGATACTAACCGGACCAAGGTACTTAATGCACTGTTGTTGAAGTTTCAATCGCGGACACTTCTCCACAAGATTTACTTCTTTCCCCTCGCCGATATCAAGCCTGAAACATTTGAATCAAACCCATATCCAAGTTTAGTTTCTAGATTATGGATTAAATAAATCGCAGGAAAGGGAATAACCAGTACATGAGATAATTACCAGTAGAAGAAAGGTTCTCTACTTTGACAGTGGAGCCATTTGTTATAGTAAAAGTGCAAATTGTGTCCATACCGATGTCTCGGGTCAATCTGTTAAAACCAAAATGCAGAAACCAAGATCAGATTGCGTTCGATCCAAAAAGCAGTAAAGAAAAAACAAACTGAGGTTATCTCTAGCTTACCGCTTCAAGCCAGTGTTGTAAAGCAAGCTTTTGAGCTTTTCCATTCTTTGACAAACCTTTACCAACTTTAGCTGCTCTAGTCCTCGCTCTAGACCACCTTGATATCGCGGTTTCGTGTTTCTCAATATCAAAGAAAGATATAGAACTTCTCTTCAGTTCTGCAAAATCCAAAAGTTTCCACCTGTGAACGAAACAGAACAACAAAATTAGATCACCACACATAACACAACACAAAGAAGAATTTTTCGAGTATAAGAAAACAAAAACTAACCAGCTCTGCTCCACGAGCACCGCACAATCCGCAAGCTTTCGTCTAGTACGGAAACTTTTGTAGACTTTCTGTAGTTTTATAGCAGCTTCGTGTTTCGGATTCGTCGGATCAAGAACTGAGAATTCTCTAGCGATACCGGCATTGTCAATCTCAAAGCCACTCTCTTTAGACCTGTTAAGTGAGATCATCCTCTCCAAATGCAACATCCCTTTGAAGCTAACAGATTTCTCAACAACCATTTTACCAGATCCCGTTGATTTCAAAATCGTAGGCTCTAGAGTTCTGTCATTGAAATTGACAGATCTCTTTGGAGTTTTGCATTCGTCTTCATCACCGAAGCTTATGGACTTCACGGTGACGGAGTCTAGAGCAGCCTCCACGTCATGTTTCTCGGCGAACGGACAAGAGAATGATACACCCATTCAACAGATCCGAATCGGAACTGAAGATTCTGACCTGAAGTGTGAAACATCAAAAATCTTGTTATGTCTGATTCATTTATGAAAGAAGCGCATTTTCACAAACACCTTCTGATCATAAGATTTAGAGTTTTAAAAATCAAAACTTTTCGGATCTGGAAAAAAAGCAGAGTTTTTTGAGAAAAACCCATCACCAATAATCTCTTCCATTGAAGTAATATCAAACCCATTTCGGTGTAACCTCAAGAAAAAATCTTCAGAAATAGAAAAAAAAGAATCAGTACCTGGAATATACGGTCGGCACTTGATTGGGTTATTCTCAAGAAGAGAAACTCTTTTGAGGAATCTCGAAACTTTCTATTGAATCTTCTTATGATTCTCTTCTATTTGTTGAAAAGAAGATTCGAAGGGTTTCTTTGTTGTTGTTTTTTTTAGTTCTTCTTGATCTCAGTGAGAAGAAAGAAATGTTGATGAAGCTCACAAATCACAAGTTACAAACTCTTTGAGCAATGAAGTTTATATATAGAATACCGTCAAAGTCCAGAACGACAAGAGACGATGTAGAAGAGAGAGAGAGAAGAGTCGATATTTCCAACCACGTGTTTTTAGCTGCAGAATATTCATACGAGGTCAAAAGTTTTTTTAAGTCAAATTTTACTTTACGCAATTAATTAATTATCCAAACCAATTTTAAAAATAAAACAAATTAATTGAAAGTATTTACTACGGATAGAAGTTCGGGTATTCGGGTTTTGGGTCGGGTTCGTTTCAGTCCGTGTTTTGAGTTTTTTGACACATAATATTAAGCTTTGTTTGAGTTTTTTATAATTCAGTTCGAGTTCGGTTCAAATATATTCCGAGTTGAGTCAGTATAGTACATAAGAGAAATTCGCCGAAATTACTTTAAGTTCGCTTCGGGTTTTTGAGTTCTCGGGTTTGGGTTTCAAAGTTTTTCAGGTTTTTGGATTCAGTTTTAAGTTTTTTGGGTTTTTGGGTTTCACCGATTTTCAACGGATTTCTCGAACATTTTTGGATCTTTTTAGATCGGTTCAGAATGTTTAAATTTTACGAATTTTAGGTTTCGAATTCGAATAGGGTTTTTCAAAATTTTTAAATCTTTTGGATATCAGATTCGGATACTTGATATCAAAAATATCGACGATCCAAATCTATTAGGGTATTTTTACAAATTGATTTGAATTCGAATTCAGATTTTTCGGGTCATTCCGGTTGGTATTTACTGCATATAAAAAAATCATATATTTTAATTTAGAAGCCATATGACAGTATAACTTTGTTAGTATTATTATTGTATTTCTTCCTTTTCGATCTGAGTAACATGGTTTTGATTATTTACCGGAACGCGTGACTAACAAGTTTGCATTTCTTCTTTCTTTGAGTTTGAGAAATCTCCAAGGAAATTTGGTCACCCAAAACTAAATAAAATGTTTTGACTGAGTCCTTTTTTAAAATCATTTGATAATTTTGACTCAATCCATATTTCTTGAGTATTAAGTTAGTAAGTGACGTAGTTGCACACGTGGATTTTTTGTAGGTGAAAACTGTCGTTGAATTTTTTGAATTTCAAGCCAAATATTTTATAAAGAATAAAATTTTAATATTAAATTTGTCAATCAAATATGATTTTAATGAAATTTCCTTCTTCCTTTCGTGGCGACCCACAGATAACTACTCTTTTCAATCAAAAAATGCTTTGGTGGGTTAATAAGAACAAAAAATTGGAATTAAATAAACATATAATGGGGGTTTCATTTGTATATTTTAATCAATAATGTAACGAGGCAATGGAACATTCAAGCTTTGCATATAGCGACACTTTATTGCAAAATTTATAATTATATCTGTCCTTCTAAATAATTTATTTCGAATTTTTTGGTCATCAACCTATTGGCGGAGATCATAGCTTTGTCGTTTTCAATATATAAAACGTATTGGCATAGATCATTAGAGCAACGATTTAATTGTTGTTACTAACTGTATGAATAACATTAACAAGATCAATACTAGCTTGAAAGCTATGTAAGCATACCAAAACATAATAACAGACACACAAATTCAAAAATAACAGTGATTTTAGTATCGATCGAAAATAAAAATCAGCAGAATTTATTTAGTCGTCCAGTATCGATCACTTATATTTATTTGTTTTTAAACATCAACCAACAAATATAAGTGTTTAAACAAATATAATTTCAAAAAAATTTATATATATATATATAACCAACGAATATAAGTAATTTATTTTTTAAAACAAAAAAATAGAATTATTTTAACAAAAAAACAAATTAAGTGATTTAATTAATATTTAAGAGGCGAGTAGTACGTAATGCATGCATGTGTACACTTTGTATTGAAAATTATAGGTCGATAGCGACTTGTCTCCTTATATGTTCCTCTAACAAACTCTAAACATATCAAAACTTTATAATCAAAATTGCACCTTTATTCGGCAACATTTTTAGTCAAAATAATTTTATTTGCTATGTCATTTGGATTTTTATATTAAACCCAAAATACAATCGCATTTCCCTAATCGATATTAATCAAATGGATTACATTAATCAGTTACACCTATGATAACAAGATACGTACTCCTACTAAAGTATATTTTGGGAATACTACACATATACTTGATCATTTAGCCTAAAGTGAAAAGTCGTGAAAGTAGGTAAATTGGTCAAATATGGATAAAAGATTCAGAACTTAACAAAAAAAAAGTTCTGTTTTACCAAAAAAAAAAACTATAGTTTTTATAATACAAATATACACTAATTAATCGATCGGTATATCAACCAAAAAGAGATACGCATATCTTTAATGTTTAAAAGCTACTAGAACAGCTTTCGGTATCCTTATACACTTTAAATATTAACATGTACGTATTATAAAAACTATACGATGAAAAGAAAAGTGAGTTTGAACAAGAGGTCATGTACGCGTAACTTTACACATCACACGTACGTAGTGAGATGCGTTATCATACATGGATAATATAATATAGTAATATAGTTACTTTACTTTGTTATTAATTTAACTTTACGTACGCGTAATATTAATTAAAATACCAATAAAACTTGCCCCTAAAAGAAAATTAATACTATTATGTTAAAACATCCGTCGAAATGTAGTACAAAGCCACCGTACAGATACGCGTATTTGGATAGGATAACTAGTTTATTTTAATAAGTATTATCCACAGAACATTTAGCCCATATATAATGTTAATGTACCACTTTAATACACAACCTGACCGAATGAACATTAACATACTTCAAAGTTAACACATCCAAATGAGCTGACCAAACGGATTGGATAGGCCGGTACGGTTTAAATACGGTTATTCGTTATAGAATAAATGTTGTTGATACCAAAAAGTGAGACTAAACAACATTTAAATGGTGATTATTCGTAAGTGCGTTAGGTATATATATATATATATATATATGTTTTTAAAATTTGTTCTGTTATTTTCTAAATTAACACATGCAATTTATTTAGTTTTTATACAAATAATATTATATATATACACATATATACGTAAATCTGAAAATCTTATGAACACTGTATTTGGGTGTTTTTAACCGTATAGTGCAGACAACAAAGATTAACTAAAATTGAATATATTTTAATGCATTTGATAAACCTAATATATTTTCTGATATTATTTTTACTTCATGAAATATAGTGAATAGTGACCAATTCACGAGAGAATCGTGCCCTGTTCCAATATGTAGTAAACGTTCATTGTCTATGAACCGTCTAAAGCACAAATAATTACGGACGCAATGTTGACTTTGTAGAAAAAAATCCTTTTTATTATTTTGTGTCAAGAAGAAGGGCTTATTCTTTTAAAAATTTGCACTTACTATATAACATTAGTTTTTTTCTTTTTTGGTAAAACTATGTAACATCAGTTGTGTTGGACTATCTATATGTCTATAGTATTTATTTATGTCGATATGTATATGATATGAGTTACATTAAGGGTAGTTTAGACAAATGTTGATAGTCATTTAGGTTTAATCTTTGGTTGCATAAGAACGTGCCTTTGACGGCTAAAGCAATGACACAGAAAACTCTTTTCATCCTTCTTAGTTTTCTGACATGGTATCAGAGCTATGATCAAAGTATTCAAAATTTGATTGTTGTCGATCCTTGTGTTAGAGTTGTTTCTTATTCGATTCATCTTTTTTTGACCTTATCGACTCTAATCTCTTCTTCACAGAGTAGATCTTTTATTTCATCATGCCTAACACTGAGATTGTGGCGGCTATTAAGGTTAAAACCCGAAGAACGATCGATCCATATGATCTTTCTTCTGGTGATAACCCGGTAGTGTGATTTCACAACCGCTTCTTAGGGGACACAACTATGATGAGTGGTTGACTAATGTTAGGTTAGCATTCAAAGCAAAGAAAAAGTTTGGGTTTGTCGATGGGTCAATTCCCAAACCTGATTCAAGTTCTGGTGATTCCGATGATTGGGAAGCTAACAATGCAATGGTGATATTTTGGTTGAAAATCACTGTTGAAGAAAGCTTGCGAACTACGTTAATTGTTCATGAGTGTGCGAATGAACTTTGGTCTCACATACAGAGGAGATTTTCGGTTCGCAATGGGCAGAGAGTTCAAAGACTTAAAACTGAGCTTGGGAATTGTCATCAGAAGGGGCTTCCTATACAAGAGTATTACGGAAAGCTTACTCTGTTATGGAAAGGTTTAAGCGATTACAAACAAGCTAAAACTCTAGAAGAGATTGCAAAAGAGAGAGAGGAGGAAAAACTTCATCAATTTTTGATGGGTCTCGATGAGAACATCTATGGGACAGTTAAATCTTCATTGTTATCACGAGAGCCATTACCATCGGTTGATGAAGCTTTCCAAGTCTTGTCGCAAGTGGAAGAATCTAAAAACGCAAGTCGGATCTTGGCAGAGAAAACAGAGGAGATGAGCTTTGCGGTTCAAGCTACTCCTCGACCATACGGTGCACCAAATAACCGTTCTCGACCTGTGTGTGCAACGTGTGGAAAGATCGGACATGTAGCGGAGAATTGTTTCCGAAAGCTTGGTTACCCGACTTGGTCAGGAGATCGTCCGCATCCTACGCTTGCTGCTGGAAATACACCACCACCGCAAGCTTCGTTGGGTCGGGGTCATGGAGCAGGATCATCTCGTGTGAGTGCTATGGAGACTACACCGTCTGCTTCTGCTCATTCGATGATCACAGGAGCATATCGGATGGGTTTTAGCGGGCTTAGCGATGCGCAGTGGCACAACCTGGTCAGTATATTAAATGAACGTGATCAAACTGCCACGGCAAAACTTTCTGGTATGGTTTCTAGTTCTTCTTGGATTATTGATACATGAGCAACAAATCACATGACGAGTTTAGCTCATAATCTGGCGGATATTTATGATATACCTCCGGTTTTGATTAAGTTACCGGATGGTCGGTTGACTACATCAACACAATGTGGTTCAGTTCAGTTAGGTTCTGATCTTCGACTTCAGAATGTGTTATTTATAGATGGGTTGAAACGTCATTTGATATATGTTTTTCAGTTGAATCGTGAAAGGACTATTGTATTCCAGATCACTGACAAATTGTGCATTATTCAGGATCGCATTACGAGGATGCTGATTGGAGCGGGTGAAGAAAGCATTAGTCTTTACTTCTTTCGAAGTATGGATGTTGCAGCGGCTATGTATGTGTCTACTCACACATCGATGGAGACATTACACAAGCGGTTGGGACATCCGGCTTCGAGTACTATGGATTTTATTTCTACTTCTGAGTTTAGTAATGATAATGGAGCTTTTGATTCAAATACTTGTAAGATTTGTATTCGTTCAAAATAAACTCGACTTTCTTTTCCTTTGAGTTCCAATAAAACATCGAATGTTTTTGAAGTTGTGCATTGTGATCTTTGGGGACCATATCGGACTCCTGTCATTTGTGGTTCTCATTATTTCTTGACAATTCTTGATGACTACTCACGTGCTTTATGGATATATTTGTTACCTGATAAACAATAAGCTCCCACGACTTTGAAGAGTTTTATTGCTATGGTTGAACGACAATTTGATAAGAAAGTGAAAACAATCCGTAGTGACAATGGGAGTGAGTTTATTTGTCCTAGGAATTATTTTCAAGAGCATGGAATTATACATGAGACGTCATGTGTAAAAACACCACAAAAAATGGCCGTGTAGAACGAAAGCATCGCCACATTCTAAATATTGGTCGTGCTCTTCGTTTTCAAGGGTCTCTCCCATTGAAGTTTTGGGGACGATGCATATTGGCGGCGGGCTATCTTATTAACCGCACTCCTACGGCCACTCTTGGAGGTAAAACCCCGTTTGAAATGCTTTATAATCGTCCTCCACCTTTGTCTCATCTTCGTGTTATCGGTTGCCTTTGCTACGTTCATAATCAACATCACGGTGGTGACAAATTTGCTAGTCGGAGTCGTAAATCGGTATTCATGGGGTATCCTTATGGCAAGAAAGGTTGGCGGGTTTATGATCTTGAAACCGTAAGATTACTACATCGAGAGATGTAGTGTTTTGTGAAGATATGTTTCCGTTTGCTACTCTTCAAGATACGACATCCATGACTTTTACACCAAGCTCTGTGACGATTCGTGAGCTTGATGATGATCCACTTACCATCATACCGGAGCCTGTTTCTCAGGTTGATGTTGTCTTGGATCCACCATCTCTGGTTGTTGCATCGGAACAACCTCCGGTTGTAGCTGATTTGGATGTGACACCGTAATCCTCGGTCTCTGTTTTTGATGTCGAAGATGCAGAACAGAACATGGCCTCTGCTCCGGGTACAATGGTCCCGCCACCAGCTGCTGCTTCGACCGATTCCGATGATATTTAGGCCCTTGGTTGTGGTTTTCATACAAGACAAGTCCCTGCGAAGTTAGTTGATTATGTTCTTCGTACAGTGGATTCGTCTTCTTCATCTTTTCCATGTGAAGATGATTTACTTGACATGAGTGTTTATCCGCTTGATGATTATCTCTCGTGCGATCGTTTCTCGGCATCTCATTGTGCCTTTCTTCACGCTATTTTGACTAATATTAATCCTAAACATTACGCTCAAGCTGTTCAGGATGAACGCTTTCGTAATGTGATGCGATCGGAAATAGATTCGTTGGAAGAAGCACAAACTTGGACTATTGAGCAATTACCTCCAGGTAAGAAGGCTATCGGTTGCTAGTGGGTTTATACTATCAAATACAAATCTGATGGTACGATTGAACGATACAAAGCTCGGTTAGTTGCTCTTGGCAATAAGCAAATCGCGGGCGAAGACTTTGGTAAGACATTCTCTCCTGTTGCTAAGATGAGTACTTTTCGGATTGTTCTTGAGGTATTTGCAGCTAAGAATTGGGAAGTTCATCAAATGGATGTTCATAACGCCTTTCTTCATGGTGACTTAGAAGAAGAGGTGTTTATGAAACTTCCTCCTAGCTTTCAAACCGAGGACCCATCTCAGGTGTGTTGGCTTCATAAATCTTTATATGGTCTCCGCCAATCACCTCATTGCTGGTTTGTCAAGCTTACTTCTGCATTATTTGAGTATGGTTTTGTTCAATGCGTTCATGACTACTCTCTTTTCACATTTCATCGTGGCAACACTCAACTAACAATTCTTGTTTATGTCAATGATTTGATGATTACTGGAAGTTCTCATGATTTGATACAAGGTTTTAAAGAGTACTTGAGCTCTTGTTTCTGGATGAAGGACTTGGGACTTCTAAAGTATTTTTTGGGTATCGAGGTAGCACGAAGTCCTACAGGGATCTACTTATGTCAACGTAAATACGCGCTTGATATCATCTCTAAGGTTGGTCTTCTTGATGCAAAACCGGCTAAGTTCCCACTTGACCAGAATCATCGACTCGCCCTTGCGGACGGTGATGATTACTCGGATCCGTAAGGCTATCTTCGTCTCGTTGGTCGGCTTATATATCTTGCTGTCACTCGACCAGATATATCCTATGTGATACATGTTCTGACACAGTTCATGCAGAAACCTAAAACAGAACATTGGGAGGCAGCGCTTCGGGTTGTTCGGTTCTTAAAAGGAAATCTCGGTCAAGGTATTCTTCTTAGAGCTAACTCTTCTCTTGTGTTAACAACTTGGTGTGACTCGGATTGGTCGGGTTGTCTGCTTACTCATCGTTCGCTTACCGGATATTTTATACAACTTGGCAACTCACCAATCTCTTGGAAGACAAAGAAACAAGAAACAATTTCATGTTCTTCGGCTGGAGCAGAATACCGGGCTATGCAGTACACGATACGTGAGCTTAAGTGGATCAAGTATATTCTCGCAGCCCTCGGTATTGATCACTCGACTCATATTCCTCTTTATTGTGATAATCAGGCGGCGATTCACATTTCCTCCAATCCGGTCTTTCATGAACGTACAAAATATGTTGAGAATGATTGTCATTTTGTTCGAGATGCGGTTCTCAGCGGTTTTATTATGACTCAACATGTCTCTACGCATACACAGCTCGCGGATATATTCACCAAAGCTCTAGGACGTGCAGAGTTCGAAGATTTCAAGTCAAAGATGGGCATTTGGAATCTTCATGCTCCATCTTGAGGGGGTGGGCGGTGTTGGACTATCTATATGTCTATAGTATATTATTTATGTCGATATGTATATGATATGAGTTACATTAAGGGTAGTTTAGACAAATGTTAATAGTCATTTAGGTTTAATCTTTGGTTGTATAAGAACGTGTCTTTGACGGCTAAAGCAATGACACAGAAAACTCTTTTTATCCTTCTTAATTTTCTGACAAATTGAGTCATCTTTTTCGATCAAAACTGCATTCGATCCCGATAAAACGACGATTTGTATACGTATATACCAAAACTTAAGGAAAGGAAATATATTGTATATAACGAGTTCAAACTTTTAATAATTGAGAAACATAATTAGAGTGGTCATATAGTTCAACAAAACTCATCTTGAATGGTTGATTGGCCAATTGGTTTGTTATAAAAGCATGCCGTGTGTTTTAACTGATAGTACCATTACAAGCTACACAAGTATGCTCGTTACTGATTAAGTTTAAATACAATCAATACCATCTTTAACATCAACGTGTATATATATAATTGGATCTACATAGTATTCCTTTTGTTTCAATATATAAATTGTTTTGGTTAAAAGTGCAGACATCTATTATTTTTTGTGTTTTAGAAAAAGAAATTATTATTTTGTTGTTGACATTTAATTAAAAGAAAGAGAATATTGGTTTAAAGAAAAAACAAAAAAAATGCAATGAATTTTAATCACGAATTGAGTTTTGGGGTAACTTTTTGTATTAGACTGTTAAAACAACTTAGAGTTTGATGCACATTAATAGCGTAAATAGTTTAAAGTTTCTCAATTTTCAGTTAAATTATTGTCAATCAATGTAATTGAGTTGAAGTATAACTTAGCTGTGTTTAGGAGTAAATAAGACTTTATTTTCCACCAGAAATTTGATGAGAGAAAATTTACTCGAGCGCACCAAATTTTTGTTTTTTACCGTTTATTTCCTCATTTTTCCACTTTTTTACTCTTTTGTTTACCGGTCAAACTTTTATATCGTGAAACAAAAACAAACATCCAAAACAACTTACACATTGAAACCGAAGGAATATTATTTTTTATTTATAAGTTCAAATTAAAAAAGGTTGTATCAACTTTTTGTAAGTAGCTGTAGATTATAGGATCCTTTAAAACAATGAACCAAAAAGATTTGATAAAATGTGTCCGAATAACAAGAATTATAAAAATCAATAGTTAGATTAAGCTTGGATCTCATCGATTTTATTCCATTGGACGAGCATTAACATGTTAGCATTTTGAAATATACTAATAAGTGAATACAACTGTCCGCTCAGATCTCAATGAGTGGATGATTTAGTATAAAGTTAGTCATTGGCTCGGTACGTACGGATTCATTAAATGCGATAATTTATTCATATTATAGTTAACTAATTGAATTATTTCATTCATAATTTTCTATTTATAAAAACATATTTTTGTAGCTGCCATGCGAGAAAATTAAAAACCTTATTACAAATTTAATTTAATGAACGTGACAAGACCGGTTCCAACAACTACACACTATTATCAGATTCAAACCTTGAACTAATTACTGTATTTTAAGAGCATGATTAGTGCTAAAGATTTAAAGAAATTTTTTTAAAAAAATAGTATTTAATTACAAAAGGTTCTTAAAATCTAAGAATGTTTTGTAAAAATTTCTTAAATAAGAACTTTAAAAATTTTTTACAAGGGGTTTTTAGATTTTAAAAGCCCCTTGTAATTAAATACTAATACTTTTTTTAAGAATCCCTTAAAATGTTACCATTAATCATGGTCTAACTATGTTTGTAAATCTTACATATATGAAAGTCATCTGAATAGTCATCAAAATGTAACCTCTCTCGCTTTTCTCCTTTGTGCATGCGATGCCTCTTTTAAAAATATTTTAAGAAATTGATTTAATCTTTTTACAAAAAATATTTTGAAAATTATATTTCAGAATATCATCCATAATAGTATCGTTGTAACACAAATACACGTATTCTTAGAGTTCTTTCGAGATAAATAACCGAAAAGTAAATACATTTTGATGATATAGATAGTCAAATCAATATGTTTTAAATTTTACTCACATACCACTGTTTCTCTATAAATCAGAATCTCAAACACACATTATCGAGAAGGGTTTGTGGTTTGGTGGTAAGGAGACGGGACCTGGTGGCAAACACCATCAGGGTTCGATCCCCTTCTACGCAGAAACTAAGTCACATTGTTTTTTTTCTCACTCATATAAAAGTGAGAAATTTTAGGCTTTAAAAAATTTTGTTGTCAAAGAGTAAAAAGTAGAAAAAATGACTGTGAGATTTTAGGAGGAAAATTAGGACTTTGAAATCTTTTTAAATAATAAAGTTTGATTGGATAAATTTGACTGTATCTTTTAAAAAAGTTTTCACAGTTTTTAAAATCTCATTGCCAATCAACCTCTAGGTCTAGTTCATCATTGATCTGGATTTAACCTTTTTAATTATAAAAAAAAACACATATTATCAAAAACGAAAAAAATAACAAAGAATTTCAGTTAAACTGATTTCCATAATCACAAAATCGTGAACTTGGATTTCGTTCTCTTTATGTAGTTTTTCACGAAACTATACTAAAAACCAATCATTATAGATTTTGTTCTTCGCATATAATTAAGTATATACTCATATATTCTAGCAAAAAAAGACTGTATACTATAGTATTAAAAATGACATACTTTGACGTAAACAAACTTAAGACCGTACAAAGGATATGGGTAAGCTTGCCATGTGTCGCTTCCACATCAAACCACGAGGCTGATGTCTGCTACAAGTACTGCACCGTACCTAACATGGAGACAACCATATCTTTCTGACGGAACTCAAATTTTTACACTTTTTAAATGTCTTCAAGAATCTTTAGATCTGTAAAACAGTAATTAGAGTCAGTTTGTTGTTTTT
The DNA here is from genome assembly GCA_900406275.1 of Anastatica hierochuntica. Taxonomy (NCBI): domain Eukaryota; kingdom Viridiplantae; phylum Streptophyta; class Magnoliopsida; order Brassicales; family Brassicaceae; genus Anastatica; species Anastatica hierochuntica. The sequence continues at coordinate 23,009 of OVAN01000815.1, read as the reverse complement.
TTAATTTACGTATCAGACCAATAATATAATAATAGAACCGTTTAAAAAATTATTGAACTGTTCAAATTGTAATAGTTCTCAATTAAATGGATTCAATGATTATGTATTTATTAGTAGTAATAATAACCAACTTGCATACAGAAATAGTAGAATAAGTAACAAGTTGGCTAAACTGTATTAGTACTGAAATTATTTCCCCAAGTAAAACATATGAAACTCCACTAGAATTAAAAAGGTAATTAGTTTTAATCATCAAAGAGATTATTTAGGATGAATAATTAAGAAGTTAGTAAATGTTTACATAGTAGGGAGAGAAAATAAAATGGTCAAAGGATGAGAGAGAGTGATAGCGTAACAACAGCAATAGTACAGCTGGGAAGCACAAGGACTAATTAAATAATGCCAGAGAGGAATCTATATAATGGTAAAATCTTTACTAAAAATACTCCTCCCGTTTAGAAAAATAATACACTCTACGTTTCATTTTAAGTGAAATTTTAAAGATACTAGATCTATACCCGCGCGATATTTCGGGATTGTCTTTTTAATTATCAGACGAAATTTTATTTTTCACTTTTTTGAATTCACAAGATTAACTTACAGAATATGTTCAAATCTAGAGTATTTTTTGTTTAAAAATCTTGTGGGAAAGTAAATAATCTTACAATTTTATGTTGTAAACATAGTAAAAGATTTTTTTTGTTTATAAAAAAATAGTAACTTTTTTTTGTTCAAACACAGTAAAATATTTTTAGGGTCTAGGATTTAAAAAAACAAGATTTGATAGAAATATTATACACTATATGCGCATGTTTTTTTTATAAAAAAAATTAATAAAATGTTTCAAAATCATTTTGTATTTAAATTTGACACTTCAATTACAAAAAAAAAGTAGTTTTACAATTTTGTTTTATCCACTTTTAAAGATTGAGTAACCAAATCTTGGAACTAACGACAACATTGACTTAAGATGATTTAGGTTTTTGTATTTTTAGTTTTACAATTTTTACTTAAGAATATTTTAAAAAAATGATGAATATGCCTTAAATCTTGGAACTTGGGATAATAATAACCAAAACTTAAATGTGATTTTAATGGAGAAGAAGAAGAATCTAAAAATATATATATTATTTTAATTGAATAAACCAAAAATGATATGTCGAATTAAAATGTTCTGATTGGCTTTTAAGATTTTAATTTATGTTTACGTGTCAGTTTCTTGTAACACGAAAAAGCTGACGTGTTAACGCTGAAGAGACTTACTTCTGTTATTATAGTATTGATTTTTTCGTTTTAATATCAATGATGTTTTCAAGTTTTGATGCAAAAATTTAAAACTATTTGAATATTTTAACCAATCAAATAATGCAATCTATTAGCCACATGTTGAATTAGTGTTAATTAGTGACATTTTTGTTTAAATGAGATAAATTGTTTAAAAGTTTGTAGTTTATTAAATTGTGCGCATCAAGATTAAACATCGTATAATTTGAAACAAATGGAGTATGATTTTAGAGCTTTTGTTTTGTTTCGAAAGAGTATTTTTTAAGTTTTCAATGTAATTTCTACATTCAATTTATTTTCTACCCTGTTAAATAGTCAATAAAAAACATTTATATTTAGTTAATTGCATATTAAATAAAAAAAATCTATTTTAGCATCTTTAGTATGTATAAAATGTGTCAAAATGACTCTGTTTGTGAGACAAAATGAATATAGATAACAAAATGGTGACGTAACATACATGAGTTGGTTTATTTGTGTTTTTAATTTAATCTCTTTTTTGTATGAAAGATTATTTTTAAAAATTAGAACAACTAAAAATTGATTCCAAAAAGATTAAGTATCTCTGAACTTTTAGTTTTTATCATCTAAAAATCTTCATTAAAAACCTCACAGGGATAATTGCTCGGTCGAATATTACAAAGCTGATAAACGTTACAACATTTTCGACGACTTTTATATTAGCACTCCCCGAGTTAAATAAAAGGGATTATTGCATGAAATGCCATAACTTGAATTAGAGTTTTCAAAAATGACAGTGATACTTTTTTGTTGTAAAAATGTCATAATTCACTATTTTCTTTTTCTATTTTACTCTTAAAACTAAACCCTAAATCCTAAATCTAAACCTTAAACCCTAACCTAAAAAGATATTTGGTAAAATAACTTAAATCCTAAACCCTAAACTCAAACCTTAAACCCTAATCTAAAATATTTATTTGGTAAAAAAAGGATAAAAAGGTAATTTTGATATAAAAATATGTTTTTTGCGTGATTTCAAAATCAATGGCATTTTTGTATCGAATTTGAAATTTAATGGCATCTTCACAGTTTTCCCTATATAAAAACCAAACCTAACATAAAAACTTCTACTTTTTAATATTAACATATTTCAAAAAAAAAATGTAAACATATTTCGAACAAAAAAAACAATAAGGAAAAGCAAAGAGACCAAAAGTACGAGGCCGCAAGATTCCAAAAGCAGACGCGGAGGGATAGTTCAGTAAAAAAGGAGAAAAGAAAGTGCACCGACGCGACGACAAGTAGGAGTGAATCAGACCACCTGTGTCTTGTTTTGGTGCGCACCGTCTCCTGCTCTATTATTGAGCGTTGCACACAAGAAACGTACGGCCAACTTTTACTTTGTTGACCTTTGCTGGATTTATACTCTCTTTGTTGACTGACTCTTTCTAAATTCTTTTATCTACAGTGTAATCTTTCGGTCTCAACGTGTGGAATGGGATACTACTTTGAGTTCCCAAAAAAAAGTCAATAGTAAAAATTTGAATTGAATGTTTCTTTGCTTCATTTATTAGACGGTAGAATAGAGATTTTTATGAGAAATTAGTTGTGCACTTTCATGGATACCATTTAACATTTAATATTTAATATTTCAGTCTTATCAGTGGCCGAAGTAGAGATTTATTTACTTTTCTGTTAATTAACCTGAGCTTTTATTTGCTTAATCAATACTATTAAAACAAAAACACAATAACATTTGATATTTAACAAAAAGAAAACTCAACTGGTTTTGTTTCACTGTATTTCGAATATTATCCGAATTTTGAATACACAAAAATTAAAAAAAAACATCGGAGGATTGCGCATATCAAAATCTAATTTCTATTAAAAGATATGTCGTATTGCACAATATGTTTTACAAATCTGATGTAAATATAATTATATATAATAATTTTTTGTTTCTATTATTTCTATTTCTAACGTATGCTTTTTGTGTTAAATTTCTAACAAATATTTGCTTTACGGTTTGATTTATATTTTTTAATATAATAACTAAAAAAGTGCAATAAAAAGAAACATACAAAAGATCATACTGACTATAAATACTTCTGGCTGAACAAAAAGAGCATAAGAAGCAGGTAATATTTTGATTATGCATGGAAAACATAAAGCAAAACTGAAAAGTGAACAATGATTAAATAAAAATATTTTTACAGAATAAATCCTACGAATAAACATAGGAAACTGAATTTAAAGTGGGGTCAATAATGAAAATTCATCAAATTTTCCGTAAGATAGAGTAAGTAATTACGTTTACTATTCTACAAAAAAAAATAGTAATTACGTTTACTAGCAAAATTTATAAATTTAGTAGGGTCACTTGACCCCATTCTCCCTAGTGTAGCTTTGCCCCTGGTCCTCATCTCAATATACCTTTTAGTTCTGATGTTCAGGAGTTTGGGACAGATAATCAAGATGTCATTCGCATGCTATCTGATCCGACGAATTGGCCAGATTATGCGACAGAGCTTTAGGAAGTTGAACGGGCGAAGTTAGCTTTTTCACAGTTTCAAAGTTTCATATGTACCAGGAGGTCTTCTTTCGAAGGCAGATCATTTAGCTAGATTAGCTAGACAGCACCCGGTTGTTTTCTCTTTCGTTGGTTGTTCTATTCCGGTGTGGCTTGCCGCACCACCTCAAGCTTGAGTAATAGAATAACCTTTTGTGACAAAAAAACCTTTTAATACAAATATACATATGTTTTCATTATTTCAAAATATATTGTGTTACACTTCTATGTAAAATGTTACTAGTGTTGATCCGCGCTGTGCGCGGAGTAATCTATTATATTAAGATAAATTAATTTTTATTTGAAATTATTATTAAAATTCTGTCTACATTTAATTTGAAATAAATATTTGCAAATCCCGTCAACATTTAAGAAGATATTATGTGTATCAAATATATGTCTAGATATATGTAGTTTTTTTACTTATTAAATATCTAATGATTGGTCTAACTATGACTCTTTTTAAGTAGATTTTTTAATGTCTCTGTTTTAATAGAATAGATGCTTATACATTAATAATATCTTTGATAATATAACATTATAATATTTTATCAATCTACAAATTTTTGTACGAAATATTTTATAGACGTTTATGATATTTTGGAAAATATTATTTTCAATGTTTTCGTTGTATTATTTTTAATTCTTATTCAATACAATTTGTTATATATATATATATATATCTTTAATTTAGATAACACGTTTCATTTGATATATTATGAATGAAATCTGTTGTATTGACATAAATATCCGCTAGAAACTACGATAGTAATATCATTTATTTTAAATCATTCTTTTAAGACCACATTATTGGTGTTAACATACAATTTATTACATTTATTACTTTTGTTTGGTTTTTGAAAATAGAAATGTGATAATATGATTATTTTTCAAATTTACTCACTATAATTTGCTACATACATATAATAGTGTTAAAAATAGATAACTCATTCCATTTAACACGTGCAACATATATTTTTTTGCAAAGTTTTTGATATTTGACACCGTAAAAAAATAATATTTTTAACTACAAAAATTTTAAATCATCCATAATTATAACTGCAATTTTGGTTTTTGTTACCAACTTGTTATTATTTTTATTTAATTAGTAAAAGAATATAAAATATGGCTAATCAATAATTAATATGATTTTTTGTGGGCGAACTAAGCCTCTAATATTTAAAATTTTTCTTTCAGAAAAAATAATTAATTTTGTTAAATAGTACTATCCTCATTATTTTTAATGTATTTTCTAAATGATTATATCTTATACCAAACTCTGGAAAATGAATACATCAAATATATACATAAGATTTTCAATCTTTTAAAAAATTATAACTGTTTAAAATTTTTGTAAGTCAATTAATTTTTTCATTTTTTAATCTCATTTTTCATTTTTTTACCATCAATTATTATTTCTTATCTTTAGAGAACTAAATCAATTTTGAAAAAGTCATTTATAATTTTATTTATAAATCATTTTTATAAACCTTTTTCTATATCTTTTTATTAAAATTTTATTGGAAATTTCCAATTAGTTAACTAGTTTAAAAATTTAAACTTTTACTTAGTCAATTTAAATTTTCTTCTATTTTAATTTACTTTACGCTTAACAATAAGATAATATTATTTCGTATCACAAAAATGTGTAGTTTGATTATAATAGTGATTATGATATTATTGAGATTTTTGAAATAATATATTGTATTTAATCATAAATATATTTATGTTAATTATTCAATAATATTTTAAATATATTTACTTTTTTCTTTTTTGGCAATCTTTCATTTTTAGTTAATTGTTTTACCCTTTTTTGTTTTAATATTAATTAATAAAAATTATTAAGGGTATTCATGTAATTAGTCAGACTAATTTTTAATCTCATATAAATTCAGTTCATAAATAATATATTAGATGTATTTACGATTTTACAAATGGCATTTGATTAATATGACTTTTATAATATGTTGATGAACAATCATAAAATTTTAAGCTCCTTTGGGTAGTTGTTGTTTCTCCGAAAATTTATTGAAGTTATATGCAGTTTTGGGATTTTTAGTGCTTCTTAATCTCCTGATATATTGGCTCTCCCTATTTGATTGTGGTTGTTGGTAATCGGTTAAGGATAAAGTAGTTTGTGTGAAAGGTATACTTGGCTTACTAGTTACGAGTTTTGGTCAGATTCCTCAATAACGAAGTGTGTAGAACTATATATCGTTGCTCGCTGACAGCTAAAAATGGTGCTAAAATGTAGTATTATCTTCTTCGGCTTGGGTGGTTATCACCGAGTTTCTCGTGCTTCTTCATATATAAAGCAATATAATGAGTTCCAGTCGTTTTCTTCCCTTAATAATCGGCTTGTGATGCTCAGCTCCATTACTCATTCAGTCGAGTTTGCTTGACTCTTAATTCGGTTTTATTATATTTATTCTTGTATGTTCATGTGAAATAATATAGAATAAGGTATTGTATTGAGTTGCATAATGAATGACATATAGTGGTATATATAGACAAGAGTAAAACTTATCTCAACTAGAAATAAAACTTATCTAAATCTTATGATATTTATCCAAATAATTTAATCCTAATCACAATAGAATATCTAGAATATTCTTCGGGTTGGGCTTCACGGGCTTCACATCATAACCGGACTTTGACGTTCCACACTAGTTGGTTAAGATATCTCTAATACTCCCCCGCACGATAAAGGTGAGAAGCGAAATGTGAAATTCGTAATTACATAGCAGAACACCTATGTCGTGGACTTAATGTCGAGAACGAATAGACTCCGAAATAAACTTCAATATTATAAATAGGGATGAAACTTCAGCCCTTATTTGGTCTTGATAAAGGGGAAAACGTCCTTAACTTGAATATGGGAAAACATCTCGTGGACGCAAAATCCTGCAGCTCCACAAATAGTAATAGAAATAATCGTCATGTTTCGGACAATTCATAATAGGACTAAAAATAATGACCTAAAAACATGAACGTCTCAAGACTCTCCAGTAGTATGAGAAATCAAAAATCATAAAATTATAGATTTAGAAAAAACTAAGAAATTTAGAAAAACCTGTGAAAGACAAAAATTTTAAGCCTATAAGCATTATCACATCATCAGAATCACCTAATTAAAACTTAAAAATCCCCCTTTAAAATAATAGGAAAAGAAAATAACCAAAACACTAATGAAAAGATAAAAGAGGAAAAAAGAAAAAAACGAAGAATAGAAAAGAAAAGAAGAGCATCACGTAGAAATATGAATCAAGAGATGTGAGCCTTCATGATCATCTATGCCATCTTCGTCTTTGTCATCCATTATCACTATGATTTTTTTTTTTGAAACACAATAGAAGAAATTTAACGCGAAATTTTTGAAAACCTGCTCTTAAACCATGTGAAATAATATAGAATAGGGTATTGTATTACGATTTCATAATGAATGACATACAATGGTATATATAGATAAGAGTTACACTTATCTAAACTAGAAATAGAACTTATCTAAATCTTATGATATTTATCCAAATAACTTAATCCTCATCACAATAGAATATCTAGAATATTCTTCGGTTTTGGGCTTCACGAGCTTCACATCATAACCGAACTTTGACGGTCCACAGTAGTTGGTTAAGATATCTCTAATACTCCCCCAGACAATAAAGGTGAGAAGCAAAACACGAAATTTGCAATCAGAAAGCGGAACACCTATGTCATGAACTTAATGTCGAGGACAAACAAACTACTTGAATAGATTCCTCCAAAATAAACTTCAATATTATAAATAAGGATGAAACTTCAGTCCATCTTTGGTCTTGATAAAGGGGAAAAACGTCCTTAACTTGAATATGGGAAAACATCTCGTGGACGCAAAATCCTGCAGGTCCACAAATAGAAGTAGAAATAATAGTCATGTTTCACGCAATTATAATAGGATTAAAAATAATGACCTAAAAACATGAACATTTCAAAATTCTCCTGTAGTATGAGAAATCAAAACTCATAAACTTAGTAAAATTATAGATTCAGAAAAAACTAAGAAGTTTAGAAAAACCTGTGAAAGATAAAACCCTGTAACCTAAAAGCATTATCACATCATTAGAATCACCCAACTAAAACTTAAAAATCCCCTTTTAAAACAAAAGGAAAAGCAAATAACCAAAACACTAATTAAAAGATAAAAGAAGAAAAAAGAAAATAAAAACTTAGAATAGAAAAGAAAAGAAGAACATCATGTAGACATATGAATCAAGAGACGTGAGCCTTCATGATCATCTATGCCATCTTCGTCCTTTTAATCCCTTATCACCATGAATTTTTTTTTGAACAGAAATCTAATGCTGAATTTAGAAAGCCTGCTCTGATGTCATGTGAAATAATATAGAATAGGGTATTGTATTGAGTTGTTCATCATGAATGACATACAAAGGTATATATAGATAAGAGTTAAACTTATCTCAACTAGAAATAGAACTTATCTAAATCTTATGATATTTATCAAAATAATTTAATCCTCATACAATAGAATATCTAGAATATTCTTCGGTTTTGGGCTTCACGGGCTTCACATCATAACTGGACTTTGACGATCCACAATAGTTGGTTAAGGTATCTCTAATACTCCCCCACACGACAAAGGTGAGAAGCGAAATGAGAAATTCGCAATCATAAAATGGAACACTCATGTCATGGACTTAATATCGAGGACGAACAAGCTACTCGAACAGACTCCTCCGGAATAAACTTCGATATTATAAATAGGGATGAAATTTCAGCCCGTATTTGGTATTTATAAAGGGGAAAAACGTCCTTAACTTGAATATGTGAAAACATCTCATGGACGCAAAATCTTGCAGCTCCACAACTAGAAGTAGAAATAATCGTCATGTTTCGGACAATTCATAATATGACTAAAAATAATGACCTAAAAACATGAGCGTTTCTAAACTCCCACGTAGTATGAGAAATCAAAACTCATAAACTTAGTAATATTATAGATTTAGAAAAAAAAACTAAGAAATTTAGAAAAACCTGTGAAAGACAAAACTCTTAAACCTATAAGCATGATCACATCATTAAAATCACCCAATTAAAACTTAAAAATCCCCCTTTAAAATAATAGGAAAAACAAATAACCAAAATACTAACTAAAAGATAAAAGAGGAAAAAAGGAAAAAAAAAACGAAGAATAGAGAAGAAAAGAAGAGCATCACGTAGACATATGAATCAAGAGATGTGAGCCTTCATGATCATCTATGCCATCTTCGTCTTTTTTATCCACTATCACCATGATTTTTTTTTTTGAAACACAATAGAAAAAATCTAATGCAGAATTTAGAAAACCTGCTCTGATACCATATGAAATAATATAGAATAAGGTATTGTATTGAGTTGTTCATAATGAATGACATAAAATGGTATATATAGATAAGAGTTAAACTTATCTGAACTAGAAATAAAACTTATCTAAATCTTATGATATTTATCCAAATAACTTAATCTTAATCACAATAGAATATCTAGAATATTTTTCGGTTTTGGGCTTCACGAGCTTCACATCTTAACCGGACTTTGACGGTCCACAGTAGTTGGTTAAGGTATCTCTAATACTCCCCCACACGACAAAGGTGAGAAGCGAAACACGAAATCTGTAATCAGAAAGTGGAACACCTATGTCGTGGACTTAATGTCGAGGACGAACAAACTAGTCGAATAGACTCCTCCGGAATAAACTTCAATATTATAAATAGGGATGAAACTTCAGTCCGTCTTTGGTCTTGATATAGGGGAAAAACGTCCTTAACTTGAATATGGGAAAATATCCCGTGGATGCAAAATCCTGCAGCTCTACAATTAGAAGTAGAAATAATCGTCCTGTTTCGGACAATTCATAATAGGACTAAAAATAATGACCTAAAAACATGAGCGTTTCAAAATTTACCCGTAGTATGAAAAATCAAAACTCATAAACTTATTAAAATTATAGAATTAGAAGAAAGAAAACTAAGAAATTTAGAGATAAACCCTTAAACCTATAAGCCTTATCACATCATTAAAATCGCAATTAAAACTTAAAAATTCCCCTTTAAAATAAAAGAAAAAGCAAATAACCAAAATACTAGTTAAAAGATAAAAGAGGAAAAAAGAAAAAACTAAGAATAGAAAAGAAAAGAAGAACACCACATAGACATATGAATCAAGAGACGTGAGCCTTGATGATCATCTGTGCCATTTTCGTCGCTTTTATCCATTATCACCATGAATTTTTTTTTGAAACACAATAGAAGAAATCTAATACGATATTTAGAAAACCTACTTTGATACCAGGTGAAATAATATAGAATAGGGTATTGTATTAAGTTGTTCATAATGAATAACATACAATGGTATCTACAGATAAGAGTTACACTTATCTCAACTAGCTATAGAACTTATCTAAATCTTATGATATTTATCCAAATAACTTAATCCTCATCGCAATAGAATATCTAGAATATTCTTCGGTTTTGGGCTTCACGGGCTTCACATCATAACTGGACTTTGACGGTCCACATTAGTTGGTTAAGGTATCTATAATACTCCCCCGCACGACAAAGGTGATAAGCGAAATACGAAATCCATAATCACAAAGCGGAACACCTATGTCGTAGACTTAATGTCGAGGACGGACAAACTAGTCGAACAGACTCCTCTGTAATAAACTTCAATATTATAAATAGGGATGAAACTTCAGCCCGTCTTTGGTCTTGATAAAGGGGAAAAACGTCCTTAACTTGAATATGGAAAAACATCCCGTGACGCAAAATCTTGCAGCTCCACAATTAGAAGTAGAAATAATTGTCCTGTTTCGGACAATTCATAATAGGACTAAAAATAATGACTTAAAAACATGAGCGTTTCAAAACTCCCCCGTATTATGAGAAATCAAAACTCATAAACTTAGTAAAATTATAGATTTAGAAAAAAACTAAAAAATGTAGAGATAAAACCCTTAAACCTATAAGCATGATCACATCATTAGAATCACCCAATTAAAACTTAAAAATCCCCCTTTAAAATAATAGGAAAAGCAAATAACCAAAATACTAATTAAAAGATAAAAGAGGAAAAAAGGAAAAAAAACGAAGAATAGAGAAGAAAAGAAGAGCATCACGTAGACATATGAATCAAGAGATGTGAGCCTTCATGATCATCTATGCTATCTTCGTCGTTATCATCCATTATCACCATGTTTTTTTAAAGACAATAGAAGAAATCTAATGCGAAATTTATAAAATCTGCTCTGATATCATGTGAAGTATTATAGAATAGAGTATTGTATTGAGTTGTTCATAATGAATGACATGCAATGGTATATATAGATAAGAATTAAACTTATCTCAACTAAAAATAGAACTTATCTAAATCTTATGATATTTATCCAAATAATTTAATCCTCATAACAATAAAATATCTAGAATATTCTTCGGTTTGGATTTTATGAGCTTCGCATTATAAGTGGATTTTTACAGTCCACAGTAGTTGGTTAAAGTATCTCTAATAGTTCATCTTCTGTTTTTTATGTTTTCGAGTAATGTATGTCTGTGATGTTTGGCGTCGGAGATTTATTTATAAACTCGCCGGTTTATGGCTCCGAAAAAGTGTAGTTCTTTATCGATGTAGATTTGTAATCCTGTGTTTTTCGGTTTGATAATAAAATCATCTTTTAGATGAAAAATGTACTTTATGTTGTCCAAGTACCTTACTCGTTAAGAAGACGATTTAGCCAGGGGGTATCAGTTTGTGATTACTAATGAGGGATCCACCGTTGAGACTGACGTTGACATTTCTTGTAGTATATTTTATTTGTTTATAGAAAATTATCATTGAATAAAGTTTTTTAATAATAACTGGGGATAAATTTCAAACCTTACTTGAAGTAGACTAATTTTTGGGGGAAAATGATCCATGGATAAGTTTTTTGTCTAGATTTACAAATGGACCGAAGCAAAGACCCGTATCCGTGTGAAGTGTCCATAGACAACATGGTGCGGTTCCTCCAAATAGAGTTCGAACTTGCAGTCTGTCACCATAAAACAAATTCGTCATTTACAATTTGGCCACGTTGGTCTGGACATCACTAGATAAAGTTAACTTAACCAATAAAAAAGATCTCATAATATGAATGACCACAAATACAAATTACATTAAACTATTACATAAAAATGAAAACATCAAATATTTTGAAATAAAAACTTTTGTTTAAAACATCATCTCTATAATATTAAAAAGGAATCATTGGTTAGAAAACAACCTTAGCTTGATGTGTGATTTACAAATATGCCATTAGAGATTAATTATACAATTAATAAAAAAGATATATAACTAGGGTAGTTAAGGAACGTTAGTTTGTTTTTTTCGATTTGTTTTATATTCAAAATTAAAACGAAATTTTTTTTAAAAATATTCCAAACCAAACAAGATCAGCGTGTTTTACCGCAGATATATCTAACCCGAAATTTTTACCCGATTTAGATTATATTTTATCAATTTAAAATTAAAATACCTACACTAACTATTAATTCATTATATTTAGATTATAGATTCTATTTTTCTTATATATAATTAGTTATTAGGCAAAACATAATTGTAGGCGAACATAACATATAACATTTGGTTAAATATTTATAAAAATCTTATAAATTAAACATAGAAAATTTATGATATGAAATAAGAAGAAATTCATTGATTGAAAATTTTTGTAGACAATTTATTATTTTAGAAATTGATATCTTATAAATTTATGATATGATTTTAATATATACAATGATAAACATACATATTTTAAAGATTTCATTATCTAAAATATTAGAAATCAAAAACGTCATCTTTTAAAATATGAACAAATTAATAAAACTAAATATTTAACATAACCGATTTCTAGATAATATATAATCTTTTCTAAGTATCAAAATCTTTAACTTGAAAATTTTAACCCATTTATGGATAATATAAAATCTTTTTGTTAGTATCATAACTTAATCTATAAATCGGTTACTTTTTTATAATATTTAACAAAAAAAATAAATTTTGATTTTTTCGAATAAAAATCTTAAAATATCAATGTCATTATCCCAAATCACGAAAAAATCCAATCATCATTCCTATTATTTTTCAAAAATTCAAAAAATCTAACAAATTCAAATTATGTGTTTAAATTTCAAATAAAAATCCTAATACACCATAATTACCATAGTTCAGTCATAAATAATATATATAACAACCCTACCATATCATAACAAACATTCGTAAACCACACTACATGACCATATAATACGAATTATCTACAATATATTTTTTTTGTAAAAATTATCTACAATATTTGCATTGTTTGTTTGGTATAAATACCAAAAATCTTATAATACTATACCTAATTATTATACTATAAATACTCTATTGTATTTTTTTTTTGGTCACGAATAAATACTCTATTGTATTAAAATAACAATTCCGTCGGTTTTTGTTAGTTGACTCAATCAAGTAAAAATCGTATCAAGATACTTTAAAATATGCTTATTCCAAATTTATACTTTCGTATGCATGAATCCCATAAAATCTAAATTATGCAACTAAGATATGGAACTAATAAATAGATATTTTGTTAAAATTCTATTCGGCTAACCTAATTATTTTTAGGCTTTACCTCTTCCTATAAATATAATGGTGTTTACGTGTTTGTCGTTGCATTTCAACCAGTGAAAGCTCAAAAACAATTTTTGATGGCCTCTATTACGAATACTTTGACTTTAAATTTCTCCGACCCACTCTATAGTCTCCTTCTTAATTAGGCAGTCTTTTGATTCTCTCTTTTCACCTCACAAAAAGTTAACTATTTATCATTTTGGAACATGTAATAGTCGAATTCATATTTTTCTTTCTTGATGTATATGATTTTGTATCTTTGAATATGATTGCCCACACATAAATGTTTGTTCTCAGTGTCTGTTTGCATGTGGTCAGGTTGCATCATTACTATGTAAATGAGTTTTTGATATTTACGTAATAGTATAACTGATTTTTTTTCTTTTTTTATATGACAGGAAAAGCTAACACAACAAATCAAGTTTTTTAACAAAAAAACTCAAATTTGCTTACGCCCATATTAGTCTCATGGATCAAATTATATTTAATTTCTTTATTTTATTTTATATATTCTCATATATATAAGTCTATTAGTATACGTTAAATTATCTTTAGGAGACATTTGTAGCATTAATCATCTCTTTTAATTTTGGAAAATTTATTTATGCCGAATAAGAAAAGAAAATGGATTTTTGAAACATAACCATAATAATATGGAGGAGAGATTCAATATTCTTGCCAATTCAAAAAGAAAAGGATGTTAGAAAATTTTTTATGTTTTTTTTTCCAATAATTTAATATAAAAGCACACCAGAGTTATGTGTTTTTTGCTATCACTTTTGATATATCTTTTCATAAAATTTTACATAAATTGAAAAATGATGAACTATAATTGAATTAAAAAGCAAATTAACCTTTACCTTTTTCGTTTTAGATTTTAATATTTTATATTTTGTCTTTTACAATTAAGTTACAATAAATATATTATAACATAAAATATCTATATTTTGTAAACTATATAAAATTAATAGATTGATAATGGGGTTATTTCAAAAAGAATTGGGCTTATTGTTTAGTTGACATTTTTAACATTTGATAGATGTTAATATAAATTTTTAGTATTAGATATATTTAGTTTTAATAATACGACATTTATTTAACTGACTGATAATTTTTTCATTTAACTTACCACATATGAATATTAAGTAAATATAAATACCTTTATTTATAAATTGTTAATATTAATTTCTTTTTTAAATTTTGGGTTTATATATTATGTTATATAAATTATCAAACATATACTCTAATTTAAATAATCACTATTATACTATTTAAAAAATATGGGTAACTAAATACAACTATATTATACATTTAACATGATATATTTTATTATAACATATACTCCTTCACAAACAATATATTACTAATTAAAGATTTATAAGTTTACTATCTAAAATATGTATACATAACATAATTGAATTAATATTTGATACATATATAACTCCGCGCACAGCGCGGATTATAATCTAGTTTAAATTTTAATAGAGAAGGAGGGAATAGTAATGAGGGATCTACCGTTGACTTTTGCACACATGGTTCTATATGTATTACATAGAGTATTTTTACTTATGATTTTCTCCCAATGTCACTACTATTTTTCGAAGGATCCTTTTATAATTATACTCTTGTTGACTTATTCTTCTTCTTTTTTTTGTCCACCTTGTTGACTTATTCTTTTAGTCCATATGATATCCTACTATCTCTTAATTGCATGGCGAAAATGTCAATTTCGTTATTTGCTTTCTTAATCTCTATATTATTAATTGGGAAATATATTTAAGAATATAATTTTAAATTTGTAAAAAATTACATCAAAGGCCATTAAAACTATATATATATATATATATAATCATTAAAGATATCATAGGCTTTTAAAAGAAATCAATAAAACTATAATTAAGCAAAAGAAATAAATTATGTAACAGATATCTTACCAAGATTCTCTTAATATCTTTTTTTAAATCCATCAAAATAAATATTATTTTATTAAATAAGTAAATAGCTCTTAAAATTATTTAATCACTTACAATTATTATTTTTAAAATAATCTAAAATATATTTAAACTAAACAATATACTTTAGTTATATAATATTAATATATAATTAATTATTTAAAAAAGAAAAAAATCCCAAATAGTTTATATTTTCGTAAAATGAACATAAAACATAATTTTCTTTAAGACCATGTTAAACAAAATTATTTCTAAAACATACTTTTAATTAAGCATTATAATTTTGTTTGTATTGTTATAATTGAAGTTTTTTTAAAAGAAAATTATAATTCAATCTATGACTGGTTAATTGAGACTAATTTTACAGTAAAAATGAGGTATTATTTAATTCATCATGGATTAAATACTTTAACTAATACCGAAAATATTTAACCCTAACTAAAAGTGTACAAATTTAAGTTATGAATTTAAAATGTTATATAAATTATCACTCCGCACGCGGATCAAATCCTAGACCTTATACATTATGGCCACAAAAAGTTGGTCTACTTGTTTTTGAGCGAATCAGTTTTCTTTTGGATCGAAATTGAGCGAATCAGTTAAAACAAAAATATACCGTAATTTTACACTTTCAATGGTTCAAACTTGTTTTTTTTTTCGGTAAAAGAAACTGAACACGGGACCAGGTGAAAATTAAAATTTGAATTAGATGAATATTTCAGACTACCTATTATTGTGCTGAGGTGATGCATAACACATATAAAACAAGATTAGTACTCTGTCGACATCATTAGTTACATCATGACCGTCCATTGCAACATGAGGCCAAAACTTATCATTAAATCCTAATTAATGAGCGTTTTATTAGGTCAAATAGTATGTTAAGTTATTAATACGGGTTCATATATTAATGAACTTTACATGTTCATCTACTATGGAATATAATATGGGTCATCTCGAGATATAGTTTTTTCTAGAGAAATTAGGCCAAATGATACCTACTCTCTCATTATTTAAGTTTTTAGCTAGAGAAAGTGTATATATATACGTAACTAGTTAATTGGTCCGCATTTTACGTGGACATAAAGTTTGTAAATATTTTTAGATTTAATAATTTGTTAACATCGCTACAAGAAAACATTCAATTTGCGAGAGAAGTTTGCGAGGAAAATCTGCAGTCGCAAAATTGTGACTAAACAACGAGTGAAAAGCAAGAAAATTTAGTTCAGTCGCAATTTTGCGAGGAAAACTCTAGACTCGCAAAATTACGACTGAATTGCTAGTATTCAGTGAGAGAAAATATTTTACCCGCAAATTGGTCTCAAATTTGCGAGAATATCATTTCTATGGCAAATTTGCGACGTATTTGTGAGTAAATAGTGAGAGAAAGGTTTTCTTCGCAAATTGGTCGCAAATTTGCGAGTGACTTGCGAGTGATCATCGCAATTTCCTCGGAAAATATCCCTAAACTTTATACCCTAAACCCTAAACCCTAAAAGGATTATCACAAATCCAAGTTATGCAATCTTATAGAATTTTTTTTAACATTTTAAAAAGATATTATACCAAGTTAACCGTTTCCATTTTTAAAGTTTACGAAATAAACGAAACCTTTCTAAACTTTATACTTTTGATAAGTATTATGCAAATTCATATATACAAATTTGTTATTATAACGACAAATATTGTAATAAATTTTAAATCTTCATTTTAATGATTTACAACTTACTAGAAACCTTAAAAACAAAAGTGAGAATTTTTTTAATTAATTACACATTTTACGAGTAGATTACAAGGGTCACTCGCAATTTACTCACAAATTGTGAGTGACTTGCGAGTGACCCTCGCAATTTCCTTGCAAAATATCCCTAAACCCTATACCCTAAACCCTAAACCCCAAAAGGATTATCACAAATCCAATTTATGCAATCTTATAGCATTTCTTTAACATTTTAAAAAGATATTATACCAATTTAACCGTTTCCGTTTTTAAAGTTTACGAAATAAACGAAACCTTTCTAAAACGTATACATTTGATGTGTATTATACAAATTCATATATACAAAATTTGTTATTATAACGAAAAATATTGTAATAAATTTTAAATCTTCAGACCTGATATATGTAAATGTTTATATGATATCTTAAAATTTTGACTTTCAAAATTTTTATTTTAATCAATACACTTTGTTATTGAATTTTCAAATAATGCAGTTGATGTTCCATTTGGCATATTATGCAAAGGATATAATTATTTTACGGATTTTCATATTTGAATTCGCTGAAAATACAATTTTTAAATGCTAAATGACTCCATTTGATATGTCATGTACAATATTGAAATACTTTATGGATTTTAATATTCGATCCCACAAAAAACTAAATAATTATGATTGCAAATTTCGATCCATAATTTATTAAATTTAGTTGATCTATGGTTATTGAAAGGTAAAAGATATGACACTTTAATAATTCATGTGATTTTTTGAGTTAACAAATATCTAAACTATTTTAAAACTTATTTTAATATAAATAAATTTCATGTAAAAAGCGTGATTGATTTATTGAGTAATGTAAATATATCTTTTTAAAATTTATTTTATTTTTAAAATAATTTATCTTATGTCATAACTAAGAGGAATAAATCAATTATTTAAAATAATTCATTAAAGATAAATCATTATCTTTTTTAATAAATAAGGTTTTAATATATTTATTAATTTACTAAATAAATTTTTTATTACTTAAATTATTTCGTAAAAATAACATAGTAATCGACCATATCAAAATTTTAAAATAATTTATTAAGGATAATCATGACATTTTTAATTAATTTTTTTTAATATTCTTATTAATTTCGTTTTTTATTTATCAAATTTGTTTTAATTTTTTTAATAAATTAATTTGTTAAATAACATTTGTTATTAATAGAATTAATCATAAGGGTAGCATAGTAATCAACCAGTCAAACTTTTAATTGGGTGCAAACTAACTTCATACTTAATATATAAGATGTGTAATATTACACATATCGTCTCTTCATTGTATCATATGCGCTACACACATAGAAAAATCTTTCAATTTGCTTCCGCTGACACACACTCTCTGTCCCTTATAAATGTTCTTTCACATCACTCATGTCTATTCATTCATCTTCATCTCCCTTAGAAATTGATTTCAAATTATGCATTTTACATAATGTAAATTCAATTTTCGACATAATAAAAAATTTTAATATTTTTTCATATT
Source organism: Anastatica hierochuntica (assembly GCA_900406275.1). Lineage (NCBI taxonomy): Eukaryota > Viridiplantae > Streptophyta > Magnoliopsida > Brassicales > Brassicaceae > Anastatica > Anastatica hierochuntica. Next base: position 4,313 of record OVAN01000815.1, on the reverse strand, counting down.
ATTGAAAATTCGAATTTTTTGAAACGGATAAGTATTTTTTCATGTATATTAAAACTACATTTTAACTTACAAACCCAGAAAATAAACGATTTATGACTGATAAAACGTCTACTTTGTAACTCATGATTGCAATTATTAATTTAATCCATTGAATTAGTTGATACACGTTTTTATTTTTTTTATTATCCATCTATTAATATAGAAGTTTTATCTCATTCATCAAACACGTGACGAAAGATAGTGACGAAATTTTGCTAAAAATATATGTATTTTGAAAAGTATATTAATACCACATTTTAACTTATAAACCACAAAAATAGACGATTTATTACTGATGAAACGTCTATTTCTAACTCATTGTTGTAATTATTAAGTAAATCCATTGAATAAGTTGATACATATTTTTCAATTTTGTTATTATTCATCCACAAAATGTTAAGTTATACTTTTGAGAACATGAAACTATGTTTCTAAATACAAATCAATGATTCATTTAGTAAATAAAACAGATAATCTACTATGTTAATAACGTAGACCATCTAGTAATACAGAATATCTACTATGTTAATAATATAGATCGGCTACCAACTTTGAACAGAACTTCCATGCATGGTTAAATGTCATATTGGCATGAAGCCTTGTTCCGGTCTAGGCCATAACACCGACTGCACTGTTTCTTTCCCTTGTTTCCTTTGCGCTGTCAGCATGGCAAAAAACAATAATAATTCTATTTAAATAGTTAATGGGAGACAAAATTTAAAAACCAAAATGTATTAGGTTATGTTATTGATGAGATAGTAGTCATATCTATCATTTTTATGTTTGTGCGTGTTATATCGAATCTTTGGTACGACTTTCTCGCTGATGCAAAGTTTATAGGTTATTAAGGTCATTGCACCAACATGTTTAAATTATGGATCGTCTAATTTATCATTCATGTCTACATCTTTAGTTATGTCGCTGCCATTTGAATTCTAATACCAAAAAACATGAATGTGATTTTCTTTGTCCTTTGCGTTTGTGAAATCCGCATATTTGTTATATATGACATTTTACTCAATTCCTATTAAACTATTTAATGATTTACCCACTTAATCGCAATACCCTCTCATCTACCGTACACGTGTGAACCAGTGTGGCTTGCCACTTAGAAATTTTTATATTGTCAATCAGTGAGACTTGCCGTATTGGAAAGTTAAATTGACGCATGTGCGATAGTAAGTCCATGTGAAATAGACATGTTACTCAGAGAAACATCTATTTCGATGAAAGAAAAAGAATCTCTATATATTAATTGATGAGACAGAGAGAGAAAATTTTGAATTCTAAAGTTGAGTTGTCAACTAGAGAGGATTTTGGGGGAGCTATTAACCCATGAAAAAACTCTAAAAATTTCGTATTTAATAGTGACATTAATTACGATATAAATTGGTTAAGACATTTAATGATTTTATACATATAATATAAACAATAAATCTAAAAAATAAATAAATATTTTATTTGAGTAATTTTAAATAAATGAGATTTGCAGAAGATATTTAAATTGGTGTAATGTTTTGTCCCACATTGATTGCAAAAGCTTTGAAGAGCAACAATAAACAGTATAAATTAGGCTGAACATGTTCACTTACAAATCATTGTTTCTCACAATTAGTATATATTCGGTTTTAAAAAATAGAATTCGAATAGTAATTGTTATTTTGGTTCAAAAACATTTTAAACTGAGTTATACTTAGTAACTTTTGCAATATTTAATTTTGATTTTTCGTATTAAAAATAAACCGAAATCAAATTGAATGGTTTAATGTTTCGGCTCATTTAAATTCTGCAAAAGTAAAAAAGATAAAAAAGTAAAAAATATTTCGGTTTGAAAGATTTTGATTAAAAAATATATTAGATTTTTTATATTTTGGAGAGTTATTAGCCAATGAAAAATTCTAAGAAAATCTTATTTAATTTTGACATTAATTACGATCTAAAATAGTTAAGATATTTAATGGTTTTATACATATAATCTAAAAAATAAATCTAAAAAATAAATAAATATTTTATTTGAATAATTTTAAATAAATGAGATTTGTAGTAGATATTTAAAGTGGCGTGTTGTTTTGTCCCACATCGGTTTTAAAAGTTTTGAAGGGCAATAATTTGCAGTATAAAAGAGACCGAACATGTTCACTTACAAATTATCTTTTCTCATAGTTTGAATATATTTGGTTTTAAAAAATTGAATTCGAATATTAATTATTATTTTTGGTTCAAAAACCTTTTGAACTGAGTTAAACTTAGTAACTTTTGCAATCTTTCGTTTTGATATTTTGGATTAAAAATGAACCGAAATCAAATCGGATGGTTTAGTGTTTCTGTTCATTTAAATCTTGCAAAAGTAAAAAAGATAAAAAATTTTAAAATATTTCAGTTTGAAAGATTCAGAATAAAAACATATATTATATTTCTTAAATTTTTGGGAGTTATTAGCCAATAAAATTTTTAAAATTTCTTATATAATAGTGGCATTAATTACGATCTAAAATGGTTAAAATACTGAATGATTTTATACACATAATCTAATGAATAAATCTAAAAAGTAATTGAATATTTTATTTGAGTAATTTTAAATTAATGAGGTTAGCAGAAGATATTTAAAGTATGTGTTGTTCTGTCCCACATCGGTTGTGAATGTTTTGAAAAGCAATAATTTACAGTGTAAAAGAGTTCGAATATGTTCACTTAAAAATCATATTTTCTCACAGTTTGAACATATACGGCTTAAAAAATCGAATTCGAATAGTAATTATTATTTTGGTTCAAAAATATTTTGAATTAAGTTAAACTTAGTAACTTTACAATCTTTTGTTTTGATTTTCGAATTAAAAATCAACCGAAATCAAACCGAATGGTTTAATGTTTTGGTTCATTTAAATTCTGTAAAAGTAAAAAATATAAAATGTTTAAAAATATTTCGGTTTGAAAGATTTTGATAAAAAATATTAGTTTTCTTATATTTTGGGGAGTTATCAACCAATAAAAAAACTCTAAAAGTTTCTTATATAATAGAGACATTAAATACGATCTAAAATGGTTAAGATATTTAATGATTTTATACACATAATCTAAACAATAAATAAATATTATATTTGCGTAATTTTTGTTAAGAAACTAATGGGAAAGATGTAACTTTATTAATGAATAAAGGATCCCTTATATAGGGAGTTACAAATACAAGTATAATTAGGATATCTAATAAGGAGATAAACATAAGGATAAATACAAAGTAACTTAGTCACCAAGTCAACTACATAATGGACCTATAACTAATATGGGCTTGCGCCAAGCCTAATGGGCTATTGGTTATGGCAACCACTAAATGGTTCATAACACTCCCCNCATAACACTCCCCCTTGGATGTCATAACCAGAAAGAATTTGTAATACGCTTTGAAGTTGCCTCGTTAAAACCTTTCCAGGAAAACCCAAAGGGATAAAACCATGGTAAAGGAAAAAGAGTACAACACGTATTACTCCCCCTGTTTTGTACCTCACTGAAGGTCCTTCAGTTTCGTCATTCCGATTTGATGTATCAGTTTCTTGAACGTAGAGGTTGGCAGCGACTTGGTGAACAGATCCGCGGAGTTTTCACTTGAACGAACTTGCAAGACTTGGACTTCTCCATTTTTCTGCAACTCATGTGTATGGAAGAACTTTGGCAATATGTGTTTCGTCCTATCTCCTTTGATGTATCCTTCTTTCAGTTGGGCTATGCAGGCGACATTATCTTCATACATTATGGTTGGCGCCATTTTGCCTTCATCAATTCCGCAATCTGTATGGATATGGTGTGTTATGGACCGCAACCATACACACTCTCGGATGGCCTCATGAATGGCCAAGATCTCGGCATGATTAGAGGATGTAGCAGCCATTGTCTGCTTCATAGATCGCCAAGATACATCCGTTCCACCATGCGTAAAGATATATCCTGTCTGTGAACGAGCATTGTGTGGATCTGAGAGATAACCTGCATCAGCAAAACCAATTAACCCTTCTTTGGGCTGGTTAGTATAAAATAGGCCCAAATCTTTCGTTCCTTGTAGGTAACGAAGTATATGTTTAATTCTGTTCCAGTGGCTTTGAGTTGGACATGAGCTAAATCTAGACAATAAATTCACGACAAAACAAATGTCTGGTCTAGTGTGACTAGCCAAATACATTAAAACTCCTATTGCACTTAGATACGGTACTTCTGGACCAAGGACTTTTTCTTTTTCTTCCTTTGGTCTGAATGGATCCGTGTCCAATCCTAAAGATCTCACA
>OVAN01000814.1:0-50038 GCA_900406275.1 Anastatica hierochuntica | reverse complement strand
TCAGTGTGAAAAAAATCCAAGGAAGGGGTAAGTAGCAAATAAAAATGAAAAAAAGAAAAAGAAACGGGAAAATCAAACTTACCTGAAATCGTGTAATATAGCCACATAAGTAGACAGGGATCGACCAATCCTTGTCCGTCTGTCTGCTGATCTTTTTCCTGCAATTCAAAGGCTAAAAACACGAAAAACATAAAAATCACCAAAATCCAAAGCACAAAGGTCAAAAACACTACAAAACTAACTAAAAAGAAAAAGAAAACTACCTAGTGGGTAGTGGCGATGGATCAGTCTGGAAGGGCCTTGGAACTCGCCCCGAAGCAAGCTCCTCTAGCGAAAATCTTCAGCTCAGGGAAGCTGCTCATTGCCTTCTTCATAGCAGCTGCTCCTTTCTCTTTAAACTCTGGTGTAATGATGGCCCTGAGCTTTGAGAAAGGTCTGAATCTGCCTTTGCGCTTCACTTTATACTCAATAGCACTTCCATCGCATCCTAGAGGGATCAAAGTCAACTCTGAACTCTCTTCAGTATAGTGCTCTTTCTGCTTCACCTTCTTTTTGGCCTTGAATTTTCTCATAGTAGAATGAATGTCTCCATCCAGGACTTCTATGACGTCATTGTTTTCAGCTATCTCCACTGTGTCTCTACTCAATAGACCATCCTCTTTGTCAACTCGTGATAAGGAAATTTGGAAAGATTCCGCAGTATAAGGTTCCTCCACATCATCCTCAATCACTTCAGTCAATGTGTAAACCCAAAATGTTTGCCCATCTATGGTAGGCTTCTTGGTTGACTTCTCGAGATTGAAACGCACATCTAGCTTACCCAATTGCAGATCAATATGACCATTCTAAACATCAATCATCGCTCTAGCAGTAGACAAGAATGGTCTACCCAAGATGATAGGATCCTTGGGTTCTTCGCCAAGCTTCAAGACTACGAAATCAGTGTATACATAGCCTTTCCCAACACCAATAGGAATGTTATCGAGAATACCTATGGGCTTCTGAATTGATCTATCAGCAAGTATCAAAGACATCTTCGTGGGCTTATAATTCACCATGTTCAGCCTCTGCGAGACAGAGAGCAGCATCAAGCTAACTCGAAAGCCCAAGTCACACAAACATCTCTCGAAGGTAAGAAATCCAATCCTGCAAGGCAAAACAAAAGGACCTGGATCTTCACGTTTCTCCAGTGTGATATTCTGAAGAACTGCGCTACACTCCGTAGTAAGAACTGATACCATCATGTACCTCTAAGAGAAGGTACCAACTTCACTGCTTCTATGAAAGGCAATTGAACATGTAATTCACCGACGAGATTGCTAAGTTTCTCATACTCGCGTTCCTTGATCTTTTGACGGGGTCTGGAAGGATACAGAGGCTTGGGTATGTAAGGCAGATGTGGTACATACTCATCCTCAACCCCCAGTGCCTTCGATTCATCACAAAAATTCAATACCTTCCCATAATGACAGGGATCGATCAATGCATGGGCAGGGATCGATCGATCCTTGTCTTTTTTTCCAAATCGATCGATCGCTTCAGATTATCGATCAATCGCCAAATCTCGCAACTTTCTATGGGCTTCTGAGAAATGGATCGACCGATCCAGGGGCAGGGATCGACCAATATCTGTCGCAAACAATTTTTCAATCGTTTTCTCGCTTCAAACTGTGATAGCATTGCAGTACTCCTTCAGATTCTTTTCCTGTTTGGCTGGAATAACACCTGGGGGAGTTATGTTGCTCGCAGAAGTCTGAGCAACCTGTGTTTCCAGCATCTTCATTCAAACACTCATAGCCTCAAACTTCCCATTGAGGTCACTGTACATGTTATCGACTTTCGGATTGATCTCCGCAGCAGACTTACTCTGATTCTCCAGCACTTGGTGAAGCATTTATTTCAGATCACTATCTTCAGAAGACGCAGAAGACTACCTTTTGTTCTGATTCTGATACCCCGACTGATAGGTATTCTTGAATCCTCCTGAACCAAACTGCTTCTGCTGATAGCCACTGTTTCCGAAGCCATTGTTCTGATTCTTGTTCTGAAAACTAGAGTTGAAGACACTCTGATTCTGATTGTATGGCTTATTCTTGAACTGATTCTGTTGGTTGAAACCTTTGTTACCAAAGTTTCCTTAACCTCCAATGTAATTCACATCAGCTTGTCCACCATTTAGCTCCTCAGACATGTATTCCTGGTACATCTGCGCCATTTTCTGCTCTCGAAGCACAAGTGCTTCGTTCTGCTCACCAAAAAAGTTCAGTCCCTGCTGATCTCTCCTTATTAGCTCATCGAGTTTTGTTTGCAGATCATCAATTCTCTTCGCTTCTGATGTCACAACTCCTCTACCTCGATCATAGTCTGATATGCGATTGGCTTGACTATTCGCGCATGTTATTCACCAATTGATAAGCTTCCTCCACAACCTTGGTACTGAATTCACCATTGCTAGCGGTGTCCATAACATTCTGATACTTCTCCTCAACCCCATTGTAAAACATGTTGAGGAGATTCCAATCTGAGAATCCATGATGAGGACAATCATTGAGGTATTCTCTGAATCTTTCCCAAGCTGCATGGAAACTCTCAGCACCCAATTGGTGAAATCCTACAATCTTATTCCGCAGAGACATAAACCTTGATTTTGTGAAGAAATGACCAAGGAACGCAGCTTTGACTCATCCCATGTCCTCAGAAAATCAGGCTCTAGGCTATTGTACCATCTTGTAGCTTTGTCATTCAGAGAGAAAGTGAACAATCTACATTTCAGAGCTTCTAGAGGTACTCCATTGTGCTGGATAGTATTGCAGATGGCTTCAAACATATTCAGATGGTACATTGGGTTCTGTGATGGCAACCCATGAAACTGATTTTGTTGAACCAAGTTAATGAGACCTGTCTTAATCTCAAAGTCCCTCTTTTCAATGGGAGGCAGACGAATCTCAAAACGATTCGCATAGAAGGCCTCAAGAGTGTCATATTGCGCCAGAGTCATCCTCTGTCGAGGTTGATTTGCGCCTTGTTGCCCCTAAGCTGCAACATTCTGCTAGCCAGCTTACTGAGCACCAACATTATCACCACCTCCAGCATGTGTGTTAGCTCCTGGGAGAGCTCTAAGAAAGAGAGGATTTTGATGAACTTGAATGGGTTCTCCCAAGTTGTCACCCATAATTGGAGCAAACTAAAATTCTTCAATAACCTCCAACAAATTCTCTCTCTTCTTATGCCTCTCTAGACGCGAAGGTTCAAGTTCAAATTCAGCAAGATTTTTGATCCCTTGGCTACTAGTATGAGGCCTGTTCATGCACTTGAAAGCACAAAAACAAAGAAGAAAAAGAAGAGATTAAACAAAATAAAGAAAAAAGCCTTAGACACACAATGATCCTAAGTTCTAAGACTCCCTATTGGTCCCCGACAACGGATAGCTCAGCTTTTCGCCCGAGATAACACTGCAAGCGCACAAATGTACGTTGTAGTGGTTCGGGATCGAATCCACAGAGACCAAAGGTAGCACGAAGAAATATCAGATCACATAGCGGGCTAAGGCTAAAAAGATGTTTTGTGAGATAATGAAAATGTCGAAAATAAGAAAGCCAAGAAGGCAGACACGCAACGATGGGGATATAAATCAACCAAAGAAGTGTTGGGCATCGGGTATTCTCAGGGAAACGATTCATTGTTGATTCAAATTATAGACTAGGGAACAAGTTAACATCCGTCTTGAACTCAAATTCTAATTTAGAACTGATCTACTTCTGTAGTATCAGCGCCCTATGTATTAGTAATCTCGAGACTAACTTCCATTAACCCTCGATTTCTAATCATGTATTACTAACAGGTTCGATATGTTCACAATTCACTTTCACTTAAACATCAACTTCCATTGGCTTAAGAAGAATTGCTCATCTAAGATTCTTTCAGGAATTTGAACAAACACTTTCCAGGCTTTAAATTAGTTAAGTTCAGAAACTAAGTGATCAGTTTAATTTCATGCATTAGGAACAATAATAGATGAAGATCAATTAGATTAAATCCCTAATCATGCAATTCTATATCAACAACTCATGAATCCCTATGTGAGAACGCTAAACCCAACAAACATACTACGCACTCATAGTAATTACAAAAACACATATCAAATTCAAGAGAAACATGATTGTATTAAGCAAAAACAAGAGTAAAAAGGGTTTGGAAACTTCCAGAATTGAAGAACAAAGAGGTTCCAACTCCCTAGGTTACAAATCTCTCTAAACTCTCTAAAACTCTCTAAAAGTGCATAATGGAACAAGAAACACGAGTCTAAATCTTTTGATAGCAATCCAGTTCAAAATAAGTTCGGTCTGGTTCTTCGTAAGATTGGTCCGCAATTCGTGACAAGGATATGTCAATCCAGGGACATGGATCGGTCGATCCATGTCCAAATTTCGGGGTATTTTCCAGCTTTTCACGGACACTTTCTTTGACGCTTGAAATAATCCATCCAAAATGCATTGTTTTCACACATTCAAGCTCGATTCCTGTAAAAATAACAAAGAACACAAATCCGCGCCAAAACAATCCAAATACATACTAAAAAACCATAAATTTGGTGTAAAAACCGTAGTAAAAACCACTAAAATACTGACACATCAATAAGCGTTAGGCGCCTAGGACATTCACAGAGAATCATGCATCATAGAGAAAATGGATTTGTTTAGGGATTAGAATTAAGCAACGTCTAGAACTCGAAAAAACTAATTTAGATCCTCTCCACTTTCGAGGTTCAGGATTCTATGCTAAATATCAAAGGACCTTGTCTTTCGTATGGCCTTTAAATAAATTAGCATGCATTAAATATACACATGTTTGGATAAGTTCACTGAGCCAAGGCGATCTACTTTCAGACCCTCCTTGAACTCAGCTTGTCAGAAATTTGGTTCAGGTTATTTAACAAGCTTTTAGAATGAAAATCTACCTATGGACATACTACTAGATGCGCAAATAGAGTAATCATGCATAAAGATCAATCGAGACAAAGACTATATGAATCCCTAATCAAATACTAACATCTCATGATAACATGATCTCTTTGAGAAGCCTACAAACCTAACTAGTACACTACTCAGACATGGAGCACAAAAACACCAAGTAATCAATGAGGAAAACATCATTAAATAGATCAAGAGTAAAGAAATCTTCTCTATGACAAAGTATTGAATGGATTTATCCAAAGAACGTTTGAAACTTGAAGAAAAAAAAAGAATCTCTCAAAGCTTTTGATAGCTTGTAACTCTCTGTAAAAATTTGTGGCTCTTTCTTTCTAAGTGCTAAAACAACTTAATTATAATTATAGGGTTTCTTAGGTTGTCCTTGGTTATGTCGATTCTTGCGGAATCAAAATTGATAAGAGAATATACAGTTATGAGTTGAAATATGCATTTGACCACGAAATGCCTCTGTGACCAAGGTGTGCCATAAACGAGCACTCGGCCTGGTGGCAAATCAATCACCCGGTCACAGCTTCAAATGTTGCTCCACTTGCTTCCATTTCGAGACAGACAGATGTGTCTTCGCTTAAACGGCTATAACTTCTTGGTCAAAGCTCCAATGACTTTAAACCACTTGCATTTCAAAACTAACTCAAAGCGCCATCTCCTAACCAAATTATAGCTCAATCCAATGAAGGGAAGATCTTTGTTCATGACGATCTTTCTGATGCAAAGAATCTGTTCAAATTGGTAATATACAAAACTAAAGTGTTTGAGCCTTCTTCTTCATAATTCGTCAATGAAACTTGCTTGGTAATATGAATGATGTCAAATTAGCACATTTCTCCATCCTTTTTGGTGACTTAACCTAAGTAGTCCCTAAAATCACAAATAAGAGAAAACTATCACTAGAGGTCGAAAAAGTATTAAAAACCTGCAAATAAATGAGTAAAAATCCAGCTAAAAACGATAAAATAATAGTGTTATCAACTTCAACTTTTTTTCCTTTAGGGTAGGAAAGCTCAACCGTGCTAAGAAACTGCTTGGAAAATTTCTCATTGACCAAGAAAGATAGCTCCATGAAAGCTCTCAATTTCAATATATCTAAAAGTCAAGTAACCTCTCTTGTCAATCCTAAGGAATCAAGTGTGGGAAAGTAAATCATCAAGGGATCTTGAAGCTTTATTGTTGAAAAGTTTGTCCCATAGTAGATATTTTGATCCATCTTTGGTCCAACAACTCTTCTCATTGGTTCCGGAGGTGCTAGAGCTGTGAATGCAAGTCCTTTAGCTCGTGACTTCCTATGCTTCTTTGGTGGTGGAAAATTTATTACATCATTGAAAACTTGTGATACCGGAATGAAAACCATCTCATCCACTTGAGTATCTTCGCCATTATCTTCCGAATTGTCACTCAAAGTGGCATCACTCTCACTTGCTACATCCTTCCCATGCTTCTTTGTGACTTTCTTTGGATCTTTCTTTGTGGTTGGCTTCTATGATTTCTTCGATTTTCCAGACTTGGAAAAAAACTTGGTTCTTTAATCCTCAATGCTTCAGATAGCTATCCTCGTTGATTTCCTAACAATCTCCTCATTCTCCATTGTTAAAGATCTTTGATAAAATGAATGAAGAAAGGATTGAGATTCTTCAAATAAAACTACTCAAAGTTTAATAAATAAACAAGAATTTATAGTTTTGAAATTTTTGTTCTTAGGGTTCAAAAACTTGTTCAACAGAAAGAGAGAAAGTTTTAAAAGTTTTAGATCTAAAACTACTAAAAGGAAATCCCAAAGTCGTTTTTTTCTTCCTATTTTTGAAATTGGTTTGCAAAATTGGAAAAATTGGTTTAGTTTTGCTAAAAGTTGGGTTAGGAGCAATTTTAAAAATAAAAATGAGGCACTTACCTCGTGTGACCGTTCGGGGGCCATATTTTGGCATGAACCGATCGTGGAACTTAGGCCAACCGGTCGTGGAACTCACGCCAACCGGTCGTGAAAGCTTTGCGGACGAGGAATGGTCGCCGAAGGGATGGCCATTTTTGGTGAAATTCGGTCCTGGAGCTCGTCAACCGGTCGTGGAGAAGAAGTGGAGTAGCTTTTCTGGGGAGGGTGGTGTTAACACTAGTTGCGTGCCTCTTGGTGGTGCACTCCTGTCTTGGCGCTTCCGCAACCCGGTCGTGGCTTCTCCTCGTCCATTTCTTGGTTTTACTCTGTTGTTTTACGATCCATTCGTCTATATTTAATTCCAATTGTTCGTGAAGTGTTCCTGGAATTCTTTCATGATACCAAATGTTTTTAACCATTTTTATGGTGGATTTTTCCGAAGGGATTAAAGATAGAGACATTTAGAAGTTCTTGAATTCTTGAAACTTCTTTTTGGCTGCATTAAGAAGTTATTTGGATTGTTGATCGTTGCTGCTTGGATCCTTGAGGTTACATGGTGAATATTCATTCCGCTAAAGTGATTCTTATCTAAAAATGACACTCTTTGCTTAGCAAAGTTTATTGGCTAGCCGACAAAGATGTAATGTAAGCCAAAAATTAAAATTTGAAAAATCAAAATTAAAATCGGGCTATTTCGTTCACAATAGTCACTTTGCTCGGGCATCTTTGATGGTTTGAATTGATTTGCTTGGCGCCTACTAGAAATCTCCATGACTCCATTTGTTAAGAAACTTGATCCTCTGAGCAACTTTTGATTTTGACCGTTCCAAAGTCAGTTTCTCTCGGGCATATCACCTTTCATATAGTGTTAATATTTATGAAATTAAGTACAGAGTTTTGTTACCTGTTTTGATATTATTTTAACTATCCAAGATTCCATAATGAAGAGCTTTTAATGCATCAATATGATCAATAGATGGCGTTTCTCAAATATTCCTCATTTGTTCTTCTTGATATCATCATTTTGTTCCATGAACTTTTGATTTGAAGATTTAGTGTGATTGTTGGTCCTTAACATCCCTCTCCAGCCTCAAATGAATATATGGAATGGTCCACGAGATGACTTGGATGATTTGGATGCGCTTTCTCACCAAAGTTGAAAAAACTTATTTTGAGGCAATTTGACTCTAAGAACGGTCAGGAGCCTCTTTTTGGCAAATCATTGTTTAAGGTCAGTCGAAATAGCTTTCAAGTCCATTTGTTATCGTCTTTATTCCGATTTTTTTGTGTTTTTCTAGTTTTTATAAAATCCTGCATAAATTAAAACTAAATATTAGACATCTAAATAAGTCCTAGAAAATTAAAAATAAAATTATAGACCATGTGAGCTAATTAACCTGTCTGTTTGGGAATACATTATGCGACTACAAGAATAGTCGCAAAAATTAGAGACCACTTTGCTACTAAATTGTGATAGTTTAAAGAATACATTGTAAATGGAGGCGAAATAGTCGCATAATTACGACTACAACAAACAGTTTTGAAAAAGACGCAAATTAGCGACAAAAATTAGACTAATTAAATAGTAAACAAATTTAGTCACAAATTAGTCGCAAAAGTGTGACTGTTTTCTGACAATATGTTGTTGTTGCAAACTTAGTCACAAAAAGTCGCAAGTGTACGACTTTTTAATAATTATATTGGTCTGTTACACTTTAGTTGAAAAATAGTCTGAAAAAATGTTGGTAAAAAACATTTAAAATGATGGAGAAAGTAGGTTTACCAAACTTTAGTGACAATTTATTTTGGTCGCAATATAGTCCTAAATTGGTAGTTAAGTAGTCGCAAAACTGCGACTATTTTTTTGTAGTCGCTAAATATTGACAAATATTTTGCCTATATAACCTTTGTAATTTCATCCACTCACAGAACGAAAAAAAATAGAAAGAAAAAAATGTGGAACTCTTCTCGGGATTAGATGTATAATTGGACTGATCCACACACACAGAATATCTTGAGTGAGTTCTTGGTAGGTCTAGACCAGTTCATGAATTTTTCAAGTAGCCAGTCAATCACACAAAGCAGTGGAGGTAAGTTCTACTGTCCTTGTTTAAAATGTCAAAATTCAAAACTTCTCTCGGGGTCAACAATATTGAAGCATTTGTATAGTAGAAATTTTATGCCACAATATTATGTTTGGTATGAGCATGGTGAAGATTATAACGTGGTCGGAGGAGAAATGGCAGGTAGTAGCGGTAATCAACCAGTAGAATAAGGTGAAGGAAATACATATGTGGAGTTGGTAAATGATGCATTTCGTAGGCCCTCAACTTTTGATGATTATCATCATTATGAAAATGAATGTGTTCATCATGTTCATGAAGAACCTACACATGAGGCAAAATAATTTTATGACATGTTAGATGCAGCAAACACACCACTTTATGATGGTTGTCATGAAGGCCATTCAAGATTATTATTGTTAGCTCATTTTATGAAGATTAAAGCGGACCATTATCTTCCTGAAAGCTGCATAGACTCATGCGCGGGAATTTTCTCAGAGTACTTACGCGGGGTAATCATGCAACTAGTTCATACTATGAGATAGAAATGTTGATGTGAAAGATTGGGTTGTCGTACTATACATTTGATGTATGTATATATAATTGTATGTTCTTTTGGAAAAAAGACGATCATTTAGAGCATGGTAAGTTCTGTGGGAAGTCAAGATAAAAGTCGAGCAAAGGGTGAATAAGAATACCATTCAGTCGTATGTAGTATTTATATATTACTGAAAAATTGAAGAGAATGTATCAATCAGAGAATATTGCATCATCGATGAGATGGCATGCTGAGAAAGAATCAAAAGATGGAGGAATGTGTCATCCTTCTGATGCGGCAGAGTGGAAGAATTTTCAACAGTTGCATCCTTCATTTCACTACAAGAAAACTGTTAAACTGTGACTACATTTTGCGACTGCAAATTTTGTCCCAAACTGTTGCAACTGATCCATGATTAAAATGTGATTATTTACCGACTACACGGTAAACGGTTGCTAAACATTCGCAAATATGAGACTAAGGCAGATAGTTGCAAGTCATTAGTTAAAAAAACGATTATTTTAAGACGTTATGATGACGACCCTGTTTTAGTTGCTAAGTAGTCTTAAATTTACGACTATTTTGTGACAACTTTTTTAATTGTAAAATAGTTGCAACCTAGTCGTATAAAATAGTTATAAAACATGGAAACCGTCAAATTAAAGTTGGTGTACCAAACATTAGCAAATTTTAAATTTTGCCGCAAAGTAGTGCCAAATAAGTTTATAAGTAGTCGCAGATAAGCTACTGTATAATTTAGTCGCAAATCAGCGGTAAATATTTTGTCTATAAGAACGTTCACCTCCACACCATTTTCCACATAAATCATATATTCTCAACATCCAAATCTTTAAATTCCAATTCCAAAAATTCGTTCTTAGCAAAAAAAAGTGGAATTCATCTAGAGTGTGGATGTATAGTAGAATCGATCCACACAAAAATAATTTCTCGAGTGAGTTTGTGGCAGGAGTGGAGCATTTCATGAATTTTTCAAATAGCCAGTCAATCGGCCAAAGCAGTGAAGGTAAGTTTGATTGCCCTTGTGTACTAATTTTTTCGAGGAGTGAAGATGAATTTGCATAAGTTACAAACAGTTTGAACTCGATTTTGAACTGTAAACAGAATTGAACCTTCTTTCGTAAACTGATTGTGACTTAATTTTGAATTATGTAAAGACAAGTTTTAGAATCAAATGTTTCGTTTTCAAAACTGATTGTTTAGATGCAGAGAAAACATCTTGTAACTTAATTAAAAACATATTGTAACTTGATAGTTTAACATTTTCATTTGTTAAAATCAATTTGTAACTTGATTTAAATGTTGTTTTCATGCAGAGAAAGTATAATTGGGATCTTGAAATGACCGACCTTGTGAAGGAAGAATTTATGAAAGTTGCTAAGCGGCGGATGAAAAGGATAGTTAGCCAAGCAAAGAAGAATGGTGAAAGACCACTCTAGATTATACACACTCTTTGAGCTGAGATGAAAGCTCATTGGGACACTCCACGACAAATGCATAGGAGCATAACCTATTCCAATTGTTGTAATTCAGATCGTGGTGGTCTAGGACGACACAAACATGTGGCTTGACAAATTTCTTACACCCAACTCCAAGAAGAAATAGTAATTCACACTCTTCTGTTTTTTTTTCATATTTGTTCTCCTCTGATTTATAACTTCAATTATACTATCTTGATATTTACATTATTTTATAGTAGGAAGAGGTTGGGCATCCAGTGACTCTAGGTGAAGTCTTTATTAGAGCACATACAAAGTATGATGGAAATCTTGACGATGACGATGACGAAGCCGTGAACGTCATTCAATCCTACAACAAGAATGTAGCGGCAAGAGAGGCAGAACTAAATGCTGAGAGTTTGGATCTGGATAAATCCGGTCAACCCATTCCTCGAACCCTCTCCATTGCAGAAAAGAATGACATCTTTCTCCAGGAAAATTCTTCTGCTTCTAGCTGATAGTCTTCTAAATTATATTTTCAAGTCAACAACTTACTATGAATGTATTTTGCAGGAACATTAGTTGATTAGATTAGTGATAGATTTTGGCCATAATATGAATGTAATTTTCTGATTTAAGTTGAATTTGGGTTTACAGATTGTGATCCTTATTCTGATTTGAGTTGAATTTTCTGTTTATTTGCTAAGCCAGTGTATGAGTTAAACATATGTTTGAACTATTGCTTTTGGGTTTTTGAATTTAATGTGGTTTTATGAGTTTCTATGTTTTTTATTCAACTAATTATCATGAGTTTTTTGTTCTGGTTTGTGCTTGTTAAGTCAATTGAGACTAATAGGAGAAGAACTCGTTTTGGACTTGGAAGTCTTGTAGATGCCATCGCTGAGGATGAGGAACATGAAGCTGCTCAAGCCTCTACTTCAGCCCTTGCTAAGATGAAGTCTCAGCTTGGAGCAACGAAGGAGAAAATCGCACAACAAGAAGCATAGAATGTCCACCGCGATGTACAACCTCGAACCGCAAAAAATTCAATGGGGATGTTTATAAACTATATGAAGAATAAAGACCCAAACTTTGGAGATTACATCGCAAGTCAAGTTGCGGCAACTGCAACTCCCTCTCAGGTGGAACTCCCTTAGATGCAACTTCTTCACCTGCTAGGTAATCTACTTTACTTTTACCTTAAACTTTTTAAGAATGTTAGCATGTATTTTTTTTTGGATATATAACTTATTTTGTAAACAATGACAGTAATTGCTATAAAACTAATTATTATGTAATTATTTAGGTTCTAATTACAAGGTTCTTGATTCAACTGCTAAATTAAAATGTCATTTGCCACCATTTAACCTAGAGACATTAAATATACAATATAATTGTTATTTTGTGACTAAAACATTAGTGCAAAATGAGTTGCGAGCAATTAAGACTAATTTGCAACTAAAACCATAAGAAGCTAATTTTCATCTACCAAATAAGTCATAAATTATTTGCTAATATATGACGGCGAGATAATCTTAAAACACTTGTTAATATATGACTATAGAATGTAGTAACAAATTAGTCGGAAATTTGTGTCTACAAAGTTTTTTTTGTAATTAGTCACAAAATTACGACAACAAAATATGGAAGTAAAACACTCGCAAATAAATGTCTATTTTGCAACTAAAAAATTTTGCGACTATATATTGTAGTCGCAACATAGTCGTAATCAACCGTTTGCGACTAATTTGTGACTATTTTATCAGTTGCAACTTAACAGTTTTCATGTAGTGTTTCCACAAGAAATGTGAAACGTTTATCTTGGGTTATGTACATATGGTTTTATTGCATCTGGTATGTCCAAAAGTCATTCGTCGTGGCCTGTAATCATAACTCCTTACAACTTACTCCCGAATATGTGCATGAAAAAGGAGCATTTGTTTCTTACAATTTTGAATTCGTGTCGAAATCATCCATAATCTAGTCTTGATGTTTTCATGCAGCCATTGATCGATGAGCTAAAGGAGTTGTGGTATAACAGCGTTGAAGCATGTGATGTGTCATTAACTCAAAATTTTAACCTAAAAGTTGTTCTTCTATGGAATATAAATGATTTTCGGCATATGGTATGTTGTCGGGGTGCACAACACATGGAAGATTGTCGTGTCCAATTTTCATGGATGATAGAAATGCTTTTCAATTGCCGGCTGGTAGAAAGACATGCTTTTTGAAGGGGAAACACGCTTTGAATGACTATTAAAGTTTTATATGAGCGTATAAGGCATGTTGAACCACCTAAAACATCTGTTGCAGGGGAAATGGTCATGAAAAAAAGGATGGATATGGGAGTTGGCATTATTGGCACAAAGAAAGCATATTGTGGGAGTTACCATACTGGCCATATCTAATGCTATAACACAACCTACATGTGATGCATATCGAGAAGAATTCTTTGATACCGGTATACACACCGTTAGGAATGTTAAGGGAAAATCAAAAGACACGGTGAAGTCATGATTAAACATTACAAGTTTTTGTTCTCGAAAAGAGTTGCATATAGATGCTCGTGGGAGAGCTCCATTTCCTATTTTCGATTGAGTTCAAAAGCAAGAGAATCTTTATTAGAGTTGGTTAAGTATGAGGTTAAATTCCTAGACAGCTATGCAGCAGACTTAGTTAGTTGTGCATACATCAATGGTGAAATTTTTTTTGGCATGAAGAGTTACGACTATCATGTATTTATGGGACGATTTCTTCCGTTTGTCTTTGTAGAAATTTTACCGTGAAACGTACACCTCGCGTTATCAAGTATATGGTCTCATATATATTTAACTATTAAATCATTACTTATTACATATTGTTAAAATATTGAAATAAAAATAATATCCTAATGTTTTTATATTTTAGGGATAGGATCATTTTTTGACTTATGGAGCACATCATTGGATCCAGCATGAGTTCGAAATATGAAGGACAAAAATTTTCGTTGTTTTGTGTAATTTGGAAAAAAATTTCCGAGCTTCTTTTTTCGACGTAATGGAGCATCTATCTATATACCTACCTTAAAAGGCTGAATTTGGTGGTCTTGTTCAATAAAGGTGGATGTATCCATTTGTACGGTATTTTGAACATTTGAAAGTGAAGGCAAAGAACGAACAATATCAAGTGGGATTAATAGTTTAGTCGTACATGAATGATGTAATTTCTTATTTCTCGGAACATTACTTCGCTTCACAGATTTCTACTGCCAGACAAAGAAGGGAAAAAAACTAATTTTTAAATGAACTTATTTAAGTACGTAATAATATATTTTTATCTGATTATATACTAACTTAAAAATATTACTTTCTGATTAAATCGATATGATGAAGGTGAAGTACCCGTATATCCGACACCAGTACCGGATATATTCACTCATTTAGGTCGTCCAAGTTAAAATTTACTGAATTTTGGTTAACCGTAAAACATTATAAGTGCACACATGCATATGTTTTATCCAACTCTGACTATTTTTGACCACTTGAAAAGTGATTTTTAATGATCTATAATTGAAAGTTAGTTTTTAAAAGTTATTATATCAAAAGTTAATCATCTATAATTGAAAGTTCTAATTGTTGGCAAATAAGATTGTTGGATGCACAAATTCGTTTTCAATATCCGAAAATCTCAGATGATGAAGTCACGACGAAAAGAGATGAAGATTTTCAGATTTCGATTTTTCAATAAATACAAATTTACTACACATATTAAGTATCCTAATATATATATATATATATATATATATATATATATATATATATATATCAATTTTCTAATATGTATTCTTGTGTAAATATGCAGGTGAATACAATTAAAAATGAAGAATATTTTCTTGTTTGGGTTCATGAGCTGGTGGAACGTTCTGAAAACAAAGCAAGATGGTGGTCCATGTATTTTACAAGAGGATATATGATTCACACATAGGACTGTTGGGGTCAAAAATGGTCACGACGAAATCGATTTCAAAAAGCTTAACGAAAACATAGACTCTCTTTCGGAAATGAAAGTCGTGAGTGGATTATCAATCTCGAGACTATTGATATTTGTTCAATCTCCTCTCGACAAAATATCGAAGCTCCGCGTCTAGCAAACCATAGGCGGTCATTTCACAAAGTCCAGTCACTCGTGGGCAATTAAATGCGAGAATAAAGAAATCAACGTCTGAGACCTCTGATATATCTCAATAAACGAGTTTCATAGCGATAAGAAGTCACCATAAACAACGGATAACCGCATCGCTTCGGAAATACGAGCAATACGAACAACGGCAAGTCTAGCCGCCCGTTGGGCGCCTAGACTCTCGTAAAGTCTACTCACTCAATGGGTGACTAGACTCATGGTCTAGTCTCCCGTTGGGCGACTAGACTCCCGTAAAACTCCAGTCGCCCAACGGGCGACTAGGCTCGTGCAAGGTCTAGTCGCCCGTTGGGCGACTAGACTCTCGTAAAGTCTAGTCACTTAACAGGTGACTAGACTCATTCAAAGACTCTCGAAAGGTCTAGTCGCCCAACAGGCGACTAGACTCATGACATGTCTAGTCGCCCGGGCGGCTAGACACGGGCAACGTCTAGTCGCCCATGGATTGACTAGACCTCGAATCCCGGTTCGATTGTTTCTTTGTTCGTCTAGATTGGAATCTCCGTTGAAGTTTCACGCAATAATCCTAAAGACTTGTGGTTTTAGAAAAACTTCGTATCGATCGTATAAAATGATAACAGTTAACTCGAACACCGACATTGTCTTAACTACACGATCAGTTTTACCATTTTGCAAAACCGTCGCTGCGTAGTCGTACGATGAATGATTTCTATGAAAGAAATCGTAAAAATCACTTGGTCGCTAAACGGCTCAAGAAGGCTCAAAACATGACAAAAGTCCACTTAAGATTTCAGAACGAGAACGAGCCCAACTGCGTCAACGATTTATCCGAATTCCGCGAAAGATAAAAAGAAAATACGATAAAGTCAAAGTCTGAAGATAAATATGGAAAACTCGTAAAGATATGGAATATTCCCGAAAAATGGAATATTTCCGTGGAAGGATATGCTCAAATCTAGGGTGGAAAAGGAAACGAGATCACCTTACGAAGGCATATAAAAAAGGGGCTAAGGAGAACGAGAAAAGGGACATAAATTTCTTCACAATTCATACTTAGAGCTTTTGGTTTTTTTTTGTTTTTACTAGCGAGCTGCGTCTCAATTAGGTTTACAAGCTTACGCTGTTAGAACTAGGACACTTGCCGAAAGCTCTCGCGGCCACGACTTATCACTTGTTGTAACGCTCAATGCAGATTCGGAATAAGATCTCTATTGCTCTATTTTCTTTCGATTCTCTTTTACTTTTATCTTGTCGTCTATTTTCTTCATACTTTTGATCCACCATTGTTTGGCTTAGTAGAAATCCGGGACATCAAGGAAAGTTAGGGTTTCCTGACTTTCCTCCGAATACGAAAATCGACAGTGCGAATTTTTGTTCCCACAAGGACCATGGGCACACGAAAAAACAATGAACTACGGTGTCTGAGTGTGTGGCCAAAATTATTCAGATGTCGACAACGAAGAAGATTTTTAGGGGATCATGAGAAATATAATCGAACAGCAATATCAAAGATTTTTAAATTTAAAAATAACGCTTTTTTTATTGTGAATAGTTTGACTTCACAGTTGAAAAAGAGACTCGAAAGCGAGAAGAAGGCATCGTTGACGTTCTCTCATTATGAAGATATCAAAATTACAAATCATTTAGTTTCGGTAATATTGAGCTTAATATATTTATTAAGTATGTTTTCGTATATGTATTTAATTATTAATATCAATTTTTCTACTTAATAATTACCTCCAAATTCATGTGCAGCTTCTCAAGCTGATCAAGTTTGTTATCTCTTATATCCATTCGTTAAACGACCTTGAAAATTATGGGTCACGGTGCTGAAACTAAATGTAATACCTGGCCCACTCAAGGCCCATACCCGACCCATCACCCCAAACCCGGCCCTAGACCCGCGACCCGACCCGATTCCCATGCACTAAAACCCTAGACTCTCTATCTCTCTCTCTCGTCACACGCAAAAAAGAAAAAAAAAGAAAAGAAACGGAGAAGAGAGAAGAAGATGAGGAGACTAGTGAGAGATGAGGGAGGAGAGAGAGAGAGAAGCGGCGCGGCGGTCGGAAAGGAGGACGCCGTGGTGAGGGAGGAGAATCGGAAGAGCCAAAGCGTCGGAGTAGCGGCTGTAGTGCACGTGTCCGAGGAGATGAAGAGTCGGACCGAAGTGGTTTTGACGTCGGAGGAGGCAAGAGAGACCGGGGGAGACGTTGTGGTGGCTCGGGGAGATGGTTCGGTGTCGGAAGAGAGTCGAACCGGGGCGATCATGGGTGGACAGTCACGATCCGAGGGCCGCGACGTGGGAAGTGGTGCGATCGCGGCTCGTGACGGGGCTGTGGCGACGATCAGAGCCTTCGGAGGTGTGGTGGCGACTCAGGAGGTGGCGTCGGGCGGTGGTGATGGCTCGAGCATGGCCGGAGGAGGTTGCGGCGGCACGGGTTTTGGAGAAACCCTAAGGGGTGGCGACGGCTTGCGGACCAAGCAAGGTGGGGCTAGGGTTTCGGGTGACTTGGGAAAGAAGCAACCCGTGGGACCCACACCCGAAACCGAACCGGAGAGAACCTGGGGAGAAAACCGAACTGGCGGAGAAAATCGGACCGAAGTGAAAACCGAATCGGGAACCGGTTCTGAGCAAACCGAAGCTGAAACCCTAACCGGAAAGGAAGCCGGACCGGGTGACCAAACCGGAGGGGTGAACCGAGTCGGGGAGTTAACCGGATCATAGCAGCAAACCGAAACGGTTAGACCGCAGAATGGAGTTGCCGTGTTTTGAGGACCTTCCTTGCATCAATGTTGGGAAGCCAAAGCGGAAGGTTCCCGGAAGCGGCCCAAAGTTGAACCGGAAGGAGCAGATGAGCCGCTCAGAGCCGCGCAGCAGGCGGTTGCTTCAAGTGCGGTGAAGCCGCCCACATGGAGAGTGAGTGGACGAGCCGAAACTTCGGGAACCGGTGTCGGAATAGTAGACCGGAACCCAGAAGACGCAGTTCAGGAGCCTTCCACCTCGGTAAGATCCTGACCCTTGAGCCTTCCACTTTTGGAAACTTTCCTGAAATGGCAGGTTTCCATTTTTAGAAAGTTTCCATTTTTGGCAAGTTTTCTTTTAAGGCAGCTATTATTTATAGCAGGTTCCTATAAATAGCTAGTTCCTTTTTAGGCAGGATTTCCGGTTTGGAGGACTAACCGGTTTTCCTTTTCAGGGTTCGTCCTCTTCCGAAGAAGGAGCTGCTTGGGGTAGTAGAGGAGAAGGCATTGGAGGAGAGTCAGGCTCTAGAGAGCGGAACGCCGCGGAGGATTCCGTAGAGATCTCGGAAGCAGAAATGGAGGTTGTCAACCTCGGCAGTCATCAGACTATTAGGCCAAGGTGAGAAGTTCTCGCCTTCGTTCTCATTCGTTATTCCCTAATTTCGTTAGGCTAGGGTTAGAGTATCGGCCAGTGTCGAGCTATATGTCTCGGCACGAATAAGTGCTTGTATTATGTATTGCTATGTATAAAGTCCTATACGCCTAAGTGCGATTGTGTGGGGTCGCTAAGTCGAGCCTAGGTAAGAGAGTCTTGCAAACCTAAGTCCTAAAAGTGAATAGGTTAAATCTGGTATTGATTGAGAATTACGCAGAATGATTTAGGAGTAGAATGAAATGGATGGTCTCCTCCAGTAGACGTGGAGCCTACTGCAGGAACGTGAAGCGTGTGGTGTTTTCCCCCCTTGCTTTGGATGTAGTACCGTTGAGGCGGTAGTGGTGACTATCCCCCGTTAGGTGAGCCTGTGGTGTAGGCAACAGACTGCGCGGGATGATACTGTCCCCCGTAGGTGAGTCCTTTTGGTAAGGGCAACATACTGTGCGGGACGGTCCGTCAGTTGAGCTACGTAAGCAAGAGTACTGGCGGGTTAAGAAGGAAGCCCTGAGTCCGAACACACCGGTTTTTCGGAGGAAATGTAAATGGCAGTCCGGTCACTGCGTCGGTTGCTACAGGTTCTGTGGGAGACTGTTTCGGCTCTGATTGAATCCGATGATGTGTCAACTAGGATTGGTTATGGCCGCGAGGGGGAAAGTTAGCACTGTGTATTGAGGCCTGTGTTTTGCTAGGCGTCTAGGGCTACAACTAGTTTTTATTATGTATCGGTCAAAAGTGTCGTTTTGGTGATGTCATCTGGAGCAGCCTTGGAATTGGACAGGGTTGTGAAGGGTGGCATCGTTAGCCACAGCGTTTGTTAGATTGCTTACGCGACACACTAGGTGTCTTCTGTGCTTTCGCTAGGGGTTGTGGTCTAGTTCTAGTCTAGCAGGGTTAGGCAGGTAGCGGGTGAGGCGGAGTCGGGTCCGTCCTCACTGACTGGCTTGTTTGAAAAGTCACTCACCCCTCTCTTTCTTCCTTTTTCTTTTCTGGTGTTTCTGCAGGTAAAGTCAGAAGTGATAAATTTGTGAACCGGTTGGTGAAGTTTGCTCCGGTTTTGGCGATACCATTTGGAGCAGTCCGGTACCCTCGGGTCGGGGTCGTTACACTAAATCCCAAATGTGTTGTACAAGAAAATTTTAACAAAAAAGAACTGGTTATACTACAACAATCAATTGATGAAAGAATGGTTGGATCGATTGAAGAAATCATAGTTGATACTTTAGTAAACGCTAACCATCCATTTGAAGAAATTGATTTTGAAAAGGGAGAAGCTGAATCAGAAAATAAATTTCATTGTAGTATATCATCTTCAGATTTTGAAGATGAAGAATTTGTTTAACATTTAAATAAGGTTAGATGTTTGTAATATACTTTAATGTTTGAAATAACTTAATTAAGTTAAATCTTTTAATGAAAAATTATCGTGTCAAAGGTTAAATAACGCTTAGTACAACTAAACAAACAAAGGATCACTTTGGCACATCGGGAATTGTCACATGCATTTCTTACTGAGAAGGAATTTTCCAGATTTTTGTAATAGTCACAAAACAATAGTAAATTACCAACTTTTTAGCGGCTAAACCGAGAAATTGTGACTTTTTTACGACTATATAGTATCTTTTCTTTTGTCTTTTACCTTCATCATTCATCACACTACAATGTTTTGCCATGTAAATTAATATTTGTTACTTAAATCCTAACTTATTCAATCAATAACTCTAAGAAATTCATTTTCCTTTCTAAATTAAAATTTTGTGTGTATTAGATAACCACTTAATATGTTAAGTGTTTCTAGATTTTTATGAAATGTGGTTGTAGGTTATATAAAAATTTTAAAATCACAAGAAGGGTCAATGTAAATTATATGCTCATCTGAAATTTATGTATTGAAATTACAAAGTTTATGAATGTTCTATTTTAATATGTAAGCATTTGTCATCTATTTAGTGTTTAGGGATTAGAATTTCAAAGCTTTTGAAATTGTCGCAAAATTGTCGTAAATTACCAATTGTTTTGCGACTAAACAGAGAAACTGTGACTTTTTACGATTATTTAGTAACTTTTCTTTTGCATTTTACCTCCATTATTCGTTACATTACAATATTTTACCATGTAAATTAATCTAACTTTTTCGACCAATAACTCTAAGAAATACATTTGCCTTTTAATTTTCTCATTGAAAATTCAACATTTTCTCTGGCAGCTCATCACAGGGAACTTGGCAGTGACTAAGGCTGTAGTGAATAGGGGCGTACGGTGTGACACGGTATGTAAACGTTGCGGAACAGATGAAGAGACAGTTAATCATGTTTTCTTCGAATGCCCCTTGATGGTACAAATTTTGAATTTTTGTAAGGACCCAGCATAGCCGGAAAATTTCCCATCAGGTTCTATTTATACCAATATGGATTATCTTTTCAGGAGAACGTTTACTCGAATCCAAGGGCGAGAATGTACTCTCTACCCCTGGGTTCTATGGTTAATTTGGAAAGCAAGGAATAAGATTGTCTTTCAGGGAGTTTATATTGCCCCTGAAGAAAACCTTAAGGATGCTGAGTCTGATTCTGTAGCCTGGGAGGATGCACAAATAATACCATCACAAGAGGATGAAGGGCTTCCTACGGAAGACATAGGATTGCCTGGCCTAGTTTTTCGTATTGACGGTGCATGGAAACAGTCTGATCCGACATCGGGAATAGGGTGGATTTGTCAAGATGGTGATAGCGAAACTCTCCTACTAGGGGCCAAATGTATCCGGCGTAGCCTGTCGCCACTACATGAAGAGGTCGAAGCTTTGTTGTGGGCAATGTCAGAACTCCTAGACCGAGGTATAGATAGGGGTGTCAAAATGGGTCATGACCCATGGGTTGACCCAATCCAAATTGACCCATTAATCCAAATGAACTGTTTATTTTTGATCCAATGGGTTAATGAGTTAATAGGTTAATGGATTAATAAGTTAATGGGTTAACAAGTTAATGGGTTAACAGTTTAAATAGGTCTATTGGGTTGGGTCAACTCTGACCCATTTAATTCTAACAAGTTAATGGGTTGATTCAATTTCTTCGTCTCGAAGACGAACATCGAAACATTGTAAACCGCAAAATTACATTTTTCCCCAAAATCACATTTTCCCGCCAAAATCGCAAAAACACATTTTTCCGCCTAAACCGCAAAATCACATTTTTCCGCCAAAACTGCAAAATCACGTTTTCATGTCAAAACCGTAAAATCACGTTTTCCCGCCAAAATCGTATAATTACATTTTGTCGCCAAAACCGCAAAATTGCTTATTCCCGCAAAAACCGCAAAATCACATTTTTCCGCCAAAACCGCAAAATCACATTTTACCGCCAAAAACCACAAAATCACATTTTCCCGCCAAAACAGCAAAATCACATTTTTCCACCAAAACCCTAAAATCACGTTTTCCTACCAAAACTACAAAATCACGTTTTCCCGTCTAAACAGTAAAATTACGTTTTCTCGCCAAAACCGTAAAATCATATTTTCCCGCCTAAACCGCAAAATCACATTTTTCCGCCAAAATCGCAAAATCACGTTTTCCAGCCAAAACCGTAAAATCATATATTTCGGTGAAAACCGTAAAATAACATTTTCGCGTCAAAACTGCAAAATCACTTTTTCCTGCCAAAACTGCGAAATCTCATTTTCCCGCAAAAACAGTAAAATCGTATTTTCTCGCCTAAACCGCAAAATCACATTCTCCAGCTAAAACCGTAAAATCGTATTTTCCCGCCAAAACCTCAAATCACGTTTTCCTGCCAAAACCGCAAAATTACATTTTTATGGTTATATTAAAACTAGGGTATTTTAGTCTTTTATGGTTATATTAAAACAAGGGTATTTTAGTCTTTTTATTGTTACAATCATTCAGATGATCCATCTGGATGAGCAAACGAACATAGCATCCACATGAATCATCCAGATGAGCAGACANGATGAGCTGACAAAAATGAAAACGAACATCATTCAGATGATCCATCCAGATGAATCATCTGAATGGATCATCTGGTTGAACTTGCTGAATGAGGAAACGAACGGGGCCGTATTAAAAATCTCCATTTAATGTTATTTGAAACTAGAATCTTAATGATACTTAAACACCAGATTTGTCTCGAGAGTAAAATTGTTATATAAAGATGTTGGGTTGATGGGTCAACCATTAATCAATCTGATCAATGTAATTTAATGGGTCATGGGTCAACCTAACCCATTTATTAAATAGGTTGGGTTGATCCATGACCCATTAACAATAAACCCATTTGGGATATTGGTTGGGTTGACCCATTTGACCCATTTTGACACCCCTAGGTATAGAATGTCAACACTTTGAAACGGATTGTACAAAAGTGATTAGTATTTTTCGGGACCCGGATGGTTGGCCAGCCTTCTATGCGTATTTCCAAGAGTTTCATCACCTTCGACAACACCTGCCAGATTTCACACTATCCTACATCCCGCGATCGCAAAATCGGAAGGCGGACTGTCTCACTCGAGGATCTCGTATTCTTTATAATGATTATATTTTTGTAGAATCTTACCCTCCGAGCTGGATTTCCACCTGCGGAGTGACTATCTAATTATCGTGTGGTTGACAAAAAAAAAAATTAATTTTTTTTGTGTATTAGATAACCACTTAATATGTTAAGTGTTTGTAGATTTTTATGAAATGTTTTTGTAAGTTTTCAATAATTTTAAAATCACAATAACGGTCAAAGTAAATTGTCATCTGTAATTTATGTATTGAAATTACAAAATTCATGAATGTTCTATTATTATATGTAACTATTTGTCATCCATTTAGGGTTTAGGGATTGAATTTTCTAGAGTTTTGTAATATTTGAAAAACTATCATAAATTACCAATTGTTTTGCTACTAAATTTTAAAATTTTGAATTTTTTCGACTATTTAATATTTTTTCTTTTGTATTTTACCCCCATTATTCATGACATTACAGTATTTTACCATGTAAATTAATATTTTTTACTTAAATCCTAACTTATTCAACCAATACCTCTAAGAAATATATTTGCCTTTCTAAATTTATTTTTGTGTATTAGATAACCACTTAATATGTTAAGTGTTTGTAGATTTTTATGAAATGTGTTTGTAGGTTTTCAAAAATTTTAAAATCACAAGAAGGGTCAATGTAAATTATATGCTCATCTGAAATTTATGTATCGAAATTACAAAATTCATGATTGTTCTATTCGTATATATAAGCATTTTCTATCTATTTAGGGTTTAGGGATTGATATTCTAACATGATTCATTGACTTACTCATAAAATGGGGAAACTTTGTGACTAATTTGGAACATAACAATTATAAAATACCAAAATTTTGGCGGTTTCTTTTCCCCTAGCCAAATAAGTCACCAAAATTTTTATTAACCCTTAAACGCATAGCTTAAGGATAACAAATTAGGGATATTTGCCCTAAACACTTAAAACTTCTCATCTTCTCGATTCATCTATCTAACTTCTCGTCATCTGTGTAACTTCTCAATTTCTACTGAAATTCTCAATGCTTCTGAGCAAGAAGGTGTTCGATCATGCCCCCAAAATGGAGTAGAAGAGGGCATGGTGGATCCGGCGGAGGTGGGAGGCCAAACACGACTAGAATAACCAATGGTGATGGTGGGAGAAGTAACACCGTCGCTGCTCTGTCTCTAGTCGGTGGTTCTTCGCACGCTGCTGGTGCCACTGCCTACGACGTCAGTGCTGCGAACAATGGCAAAGCTGTTCTTCAATCCTCTCACTCTTCCAATCATTCTTCAAATCAATCTTCCAATTCATCTTCATCTACGTTTGGTTCTCTCTCCCAAACCAAAAGACCTTCATCTTTCCCCATCAAATATCCACACCACATCCAACCACATTCCCAACCACCATCACAACCACAATCACATTCATAGTCACAACCACAACAATAATCTTTGATTCAACCTACACGAACGCAACCCCAAGCACAACAAAACCCTTTCCTTCAAAAATCTCAACCGTATGTTCCCCAGTCCCATCACGATCAAGAAGCTGAACAGCCTGACATCGAGCTTCCTAATATTTAACCTGACCCGCCTGATGAAGATCCAGAACCATAACACAATTATCAGGAGCTATTAGATGCTCTATTAGCACTTTCAGATTGTGAGAATTTGTCTCGGCTGAGCAACAATCTTCGTCCTGGTGTTAAGAATATGTGGTGAGCTTTTAAACTTTCCGAACAAGATATCTGTTAATTAGTATTGTTTACAAGCTGCTTCACAAATATGATCGAAAGAATTGAGGCAGATTTTGTAGCAATGTGGTTATAGTTTAAATATTTGGTCATCGTTTAATATATTTAGGTGTCATCTAAGTTGTAGAAACAAAATGTCTAAGATGTTTTTCTCTTTTTGTAGTTGTGATCGATTGTTTTTCCTTAATTGTACAACTGATAAACTATGTTTTGTTATGTATATAGAAAAGTGATAGTCTTATTTGGTATTATTAAATATTCAGTTTTACACAGTTACATTTACATGATTAATAATTTGATTAAAATTTTAGTAATGATCTTGCAAGTGTTCTATACATTATTTATATACTCAACGTCATGTATAGTCATTGATTCTATTTTATTTTCTTGTAAATAGATTTCGCCGAGACAAAGGCAAACTATCTCTAAGTATTGTGGGAATATTTCGAAAGATATTCAATGGTCCTAACTATAGTTGGAAGGTCACACATGTTGACATTCAAGACAATATTGAAGAAAATTTGCGGTGCGTTGAGGTTTTTTTTTTCTTTATCAAAAAAAAAAGTTGATGCTTTTTTGGACTGAAATTAAGTGGTAATCAAATTTTTTTATACTTTCAAGTTGATGGTTTTTTTGGACTGAATTTAAATTTAAACTTCTCCTATTTTTTATAAGCCTATACTGTCTTCTATAGTCTTGCTTTGTTTTGTTATAGTAAGAGCTGAGACAAATGTTTCTTATTTTGATCTTCTTGTAAAGTCATTTCAATCTTCTAGATAAATTTTCATATGTAAATAAAATTTTCAGCGAATTGTAAGCTCTCTTTTTGCTATGTTAGAATCACTTTAGTAGCTACCTTATATTTACATTGTTGTATTTGTGCAGTGGATCTATATTTGGGATCTTAAGATCACAAAACTAGTCAAGAAAGAGTTCATTAAAGTTGCCAAAAGGAGGATGAAATGGATTGTTAGACAAGTTAAGAAAGACAACAGAAGACCATTGTGGATCAAAGACACTTTTTGGGAACAGATGTATGCTCATTGGAACACTCCACATCAAAAGTCAAGGAGCATTTACGCTCTAACTCCCATAACTCTAATCGCGATGGTGTTGGCAAACAAAAACACGTATCCGGTCAAAAATCGTACTCTCAGCTCCAGGAAGAAATGGTACTTTATTTTTCCTTCTGTTTTTAAGCTCTGTTTTTTTTTACTAATATCATTATTACTTTGCACATAGGAAGAGGAGTTGGGGCGTCCAATCTCTCTTGGTTTAGTATTTATAAGAGCACATACAAAAGCCGATGGAACCTTAGTCGATGATGACAAAGCCAAAAACATATTTTAAGTATATGGGAGGAACTTGGATGAAAGAAAAGCGGAAGTGGAGTCTGCCAATTTGGATGGGGATTCGCCGGAGCAATCTACTCCTCATACCCTCTCCATTGCGGAAGAGAATGAGCTTTTTCTCCAGGTATAGTTTTTTCTATCTTATGTTATGTCTCTGTGTATTTGTATCTGATTAGTGTTGTCTCAGAATGTGATCAGATTTTGATAGTCTATATAAATTATTTGAATACCAGGTATGGTTTTTGTTTCTGAATGTGAATCATTTCATTCTAAATGTGTTCTGAATGTGATCAAATTTCATATTTTGTTGAGTTCTGCACTTTTGAATTGTTTGATTTATTTAATCTGAGTTATATATGTGAAGTGTTAATCTAATTTATGAAATCAAATTATGAATTGTCTTTTACATACATTATTTGACTTATGAAATCAATCTAAATATAGGTCTCAATTGTTTATCTTATATAAGTATGCTTGGTTCATATTTGTTGTTCTATATGCTATCAGTTTTTTAATTGTTTATATGATTTCTACTTGTTTCAAATTGTGTATACAATCTATAGAAAATGTGTTTGTTGTCTTAATTGTGTGCTCGTTGTATGGACTCTGATCAGTTTAATTGTGTTGTTTTTTTCCTTGCCACAAGTCAATAAAAACATATCGCAGAGGCAACCACTTTTGAATTGGAAATCTAGTGGAAATCCTCGATGTCAGGAAAGAAATAGAAGCGGATTGAGGCTTTGCTGCCTCATCAATCGCGGAGGCGAAGCTTCAACTTGAAGCTGCCAGTACTACGATAGCAGAGCTCGCTGCAGAAAATGCGGATGTTAGAGAGGCTAAAGCTACTATGTCAAGCATGTGAATGCTTCTTGAGTACATGAAGCTACAAGATCCTAACCTTGTAGCATTCATGGATAAACATGCACCGACAACAATACCAACCTCAACACGTACCGCAAGAACAACAACACCAATTGTTCTACAAACAACAATCTCCCCCAAATGATGATATGCAACCCTTATTTGTCCTCTTTTAAACTAAGTAATAGTTAATGTGATGTGTTGTTTTCATATTTGCTTTTAGCAAACAATGACATCAATGTTTAAAAATTTAAAAGTCTAATGTAAATATTATTATCATTTTGTTTTTGGTCATTTATAAATTTGCAAACAGGATTTTTAAATGTTTTTTGGTCATAATTAAGTTGTTATTTTGCCACCATTTTAGTTTTTTTTTGTATTATAGTTAGTGACAAAATAGTTGCTAATCAGAGACTATTTTGTGACTAACTCACACCCACAACTAGATGTTCTAAAACAGTCACTAATTTTTTTCTAAGAAAAAAAACCATCAAAAAGTCACAAAAATTATGACCTACACGTAGACATAAGATAGTCGTTAATTTACCTCAACAGTAGTAGTCTTAAAAACGTTGCTAATTTATGACTATTGTGAAGTAATAAAATAGTCGCTAATATCCAACCCCAAATTTTAATAGCAAAAGTTTCAAAAATTTGCATCTATCTATACAGTCAGTAAAACATCACTAATATACGACCAAAATATGTAGTCATAAAATTGTCGCAAATCTACTACTATTTTGCGACTAGATATTTTTTTGACAAAGATTTCCTGTCTACGTATTATAGTCGCAAAATACTTGTAAACAAATCTTTTGCAACTATTTTGCGACTATACTTGCGGTGGCAAATGATCTGTTTTCTTGTAGTTACCTCCCACAAATCGCTTGTTTGACTCTTTACCTCAACTCCTTGCATTTTTAGGCGTGATCGGTTTCGACTAAAGAATGTGTGGTATCTTTAGCTTCTTGAGACTCTAGATTTGGTGGTGTAGAGGGCGGTTTTAGATCATCAAGATTGCCCTCTAATTGCTTCATAAATCACAATTGCCTTTGGGAATAGCTTAAGAGTGTTCTCAAGTTTCTTCTTGGTAAAGTCATTGTTCTTCACATCAACACCAATGGGAATTCGGATTTTGACTTTAGAAAATAATGTTGGCAACTTGTAAACCTCCTCATCTTCTTCATCCATGTCCATGAGAGGGTCATTTTTTGTGCTTCGATGGCACAATCATTCTTTTCATTCATTTTCACTCGTTTTGAAGAAATTTTAGTTTTCATTGATGTAGCTTCTTTCTTTGAGACTTGTTGCGTCTTGTGGCTATCTCCAAGGTATAGACTAAACTTCTTGTCTACCAAGATAGCTTCCATTTCTCTGGAGTTGTACCTCACAGCAGTGTAAAAGACCTGCTTGTTCACTCTAGCTAATGAAATCTTCTTGTTGGAGTATTAGCTAAGAATTGGGAGTCAATGATAAGTGAATTTCTATTTCCTCCTTTAGTAAGTACAATTTGAAAGTCAGCAGGGATGAGAAATCCTCTTATTTCAAGGAGCACATCGGGGGAAAAAGTCCATATGGTGTAGATGGAGACATATCGGCATACTCGATAGAGATTGAAGATGGTCAAAATTTCTAGAGCCCTTAGTCGAGATTCATGGTTAGTGACATCACATTCACATTATCTCTAATATCACATAAGAAATCATCAATCTTCACTTTATTTATTGAGCAAGGAATGATGAACTTCAATGGACATTTGATCTTCTCTAATGGAATCATCTTGAGTATCTTCTTGTAAGCTCTCTTGGATTTGTTTGGTAAATTTTCCATATGTGACTTATCTTGAGAATTCAGGTCTTGGACAAGTGTCTTATCAGTAGACATGACCTCCTTAATTTAGTTTAGGTTGGCGACTTTGCAGAAAGATTTCATCGGGTTTTCTTGTTTCTTGAAAGCTTAACTTGTTTGAGCAATTTGAACTTTAAGCTTCTGGACATGAGTGATAATGACTTCATACTTTTTTTGTAAGCTCATTGTATACATTGGCTAGCCTCTCATCAACTTCCTTGTGGTTTTTTTTTCAAACTTGCTCTCTTCTTGATTTGATGCATTAGCTGGATGATAAGTAAATGGTTGCTTCACTCGGTACATTTCTTTGTTGAAAGTTTGTTGCTTAGGCTGATAGGAAGCTCCTTATTGTTCGTTTTGAGGCGGATAGAACTGATCTTAAGGGTTCTCGACATTAATATTCTGGTAGGAAAGATTTAAATTGTTTCGGTATCCTTGGTTGTATCCATTGTTTCCAAAATTTCCACCAACGAAGTTCACTTCTTCTTCATTCTCATCTATTCCATCTTCTAAATACTCCAAATTTGGAGCTCCATTAGCATCTCCAATGGTCTAAATAGCATGAACTCCTTGTCTATCTTTTAGTAATTAAGAAATCATCGTCTTTAATTCTGAAATTTGTGCGGGTTCTGTTGAAGTGATGGTTCAACACAGATTTCTATCATAAATAGAACCACTATTGGCATCACTAGCAGCTAGGTTCCCGATCACAAGATTGGCTTTAAGCATGCATTTGGTCATGAAGCTCTCATTGTTGGTCGTGTCTAGAGAAGGCTTGTACTTATGGTCGATACCATAATAGAAGATTTTCCATAAATTTCCTTCAGAGAAACAATTATTTGGGCAATCCCTTGTGTACTCCTTGAATCTTTCTAATCTTGATAAAATGATTCAGTAGGTCTGTGATGAAAGCCTTAGATTTTGCTTCGAATGGAGCTCGATCTCTGCTTAGTGTATAACTGTTTCAGGAATGCACCCTTGTACTCGTCCCAAGTAGTGATGGACTGAGGTGACAGCGACTTCATCCATCTAAAAGCTTTGTCATTCAGTGAAAATGTAAAGAGCTTGTACTTAAAGTAGTCTGGTGGAACTCCATTTCTGTGCGTCGTACTACATATTGATGTGTACATATTTTCATGCATTATTGAGTTTGTTTTATCCATGTTCTGATTGCATTAAAGTTGAATAGAATGCATTCTAGTATCAAAATCCATTTAGTTTAGGAATTGAGTCTAGTTTAAGATTATCTTGCATTTGCATACATTTGTTTGCCTTTGTAGGTGAAGCTTTAGAGTGGCTCTATGGGGAGCTAAATGGATGAATTCAAGATATATTTGAAGTCAAGAATCAAGGGAAAGAAGAGCTAAATATATACGTGATGTGTGGAAGCCAAGGTGTAATCAATGAAGAAAAGAAGAGGGCAAAGACTACAAATGCGGCTCACTATCGACTAGTTGGTCGATAGTGACTTTCATGGGACCGATAGTGAGTTGCACAAGACCGATTTCTGTAAAATGCAAGCCACTATCGACCAGGTGGTTGATAGTAAACAACATTGGACCAATAGTGGCTTGCGTTCGGGCAGTTTTCACTTGAGGGCAATCTTTTATAACCCCACTTTTATAAATATCCCCTCTTAGCCTCCATGAACATACCTCTTCTTCTTGAACAATTTTGTTTGATGTTTTGTGTTTTCTCTCTTGATCTTTAAGATAAAGATTCTCTCTTTTTATATTTGTATCTTTGATAAAAAAAAAACTCAATCTTTATCTATGATTATGCTTTCAATTTCTTCTTCTCCTCTCTTTTCTTTTATGCTTTGTGAAGAGGTTCTTTTGATGGATCTTGGGTGTTTGAGATTTAGCTAGATAGGATTGTAAAGATGGTCTTAGGGAAGGTTTATCTTTAGTTTCTAATGGATTAGGATGCTTGATTTGAAGGAATCTTAATGTGTATGTAGTTCACGCCCAAGAGGTGTTCGATAAAATGCCTAGGAGAACCTAATTGACGCTAAACTTATCTTAACCAATGATGGTTGTTTTGTAGGGAGTTTAATGATTATATGGGCTTGTTCTTAATGATTTATAATGATATGTCAATTGAAATAAGCGAGAGTTGAGTGATTGCATCGTGTAGGAAATGGTTTACTACCATAAGAGTTGAGTAAACTACATATGTCTTTTGTCATAGAATTGCTCTTAATAGCTTGAACTAGCACCACTATTACTATCTTAATATTCTCTTAAATTGCATTTACCCTTGATCCATCACTTTATTTGTCCGAATTTTGTTTGTGCTATTTACTTAATGCTTGTTTCTTTTGCTTAATTTACTTTCTTATTTTGCTTTGTTTATCATATTTACGTTATTCCTTTTATTTTGAAGTTCTTAGTAGATTGTTAGGAAACCAAAAACCTTTTAATTTTCTTAGATTACGACGAATTGTAGATTCTCAAAGCTTAGAATTTTCTATCTTGACGCACTCCATGTGGTTCGACCCTAAAGTACTACAATAGCATAACCGTTACTTACGGTATTGTGTGATTGTTAGGAAACGAGCTTATAAATTTTAAAGCTCCGTTGTTACTTTTTTTTACATAAAAAATCGAGCACATCAAGTTTTTGGCGCCATTGTCGGGGAGCCAATATAGCTAGCAATAGTTTATCTTTGAGATTTCAATTCCTTTTAAGATTAAGCTTTATTTTTAAGTATCAAATTATTCTCTTAGGTTTGTGTTTGCCATTTTGCTTTGCAAGATAATGAATCCAAGGAATCAAACACGTTTTAATGTGTAAAGATTGAACTTGGGCATAGAAGAACCAAGAATTGTTTTGAGCAATGAAAATAATAATGTGTGATGGAGAGGTTTTTCTTTGAAGAGAACTGTTTGCTTCAAGAGCTATTTGGGGATGTTGACATGCCATTCACCAATCCTACAAGAATGAGTATAAGATGTCCTCAACAAAACCTTCCTCAATTTGAAATCAAGCCGTGTTTTATTGGATTGGTCCAAAGCACACGATATTTTGTGCTACATGAGGAAGACCCCATCAAACATCTTTACAATTTTCAAAGATTCTATGAGACAGTTAGGATGCAAGGAGTTTCTGAGGATCTAGTAAAGCTCGCCCTTTTCTCATTATTCGTGGACAATAAAGCTTCTGAATGGGAGAGAAGTATAAAAAGCTCAACAATAACCACATGGAAAGAATGCAAGAAGCGATTTCTTGAAAGATTATACTCTTACAAAAGGACACCAAGTTTATAACCAACATTGCCTCTTTCAAGCAAGGATTAGAGGAAACCTTTGGAGAAGCATGAGAAATATTTAGTGGTTATGCGAGAAGTTTCTCACATCATGGCTTCACAGAAGGTAGTCTTCTACAAATTTTTCTCCGAGGAGTCCATGGTCAATTTAGACTTACTATGAACATGGAAAGTAATGGAAATTTTGCTAGTTTAACAATTAATCAAGGTGAGAAGCTAGTTGAAAATTTGGCAAGAAGCTATCATGATAATAATGGCTTTGAGAAATACTTAAGAAGGGATGATAAACGTTATGAGGAGATGAATGCTAAGATTGAGAAACTTGCAAAAGTTTGTGAAGAAGCGATGATGCATCCAAAAGATAAAGATTTAACTAGAGAAGCTCCTAGAAACATACAAGAGGAAGTTATTTTGTTCAAGAAGGGAACAAAAGGAACCACTCCCAAGAATCTTCAGCAAGATGAGCACATGAAGAGAAAGCTCTTATCGAACAAAAGCAACCCAAGGAAGATGAGATTCTTACCATGTTAAAGAAGCTTTTAGTTGGGGAAGAATATTTCAAAAGGGAAATGTTTGAGAAACTTGTGATGGCCAACCATAAGACTTACGAAAATTTCATTGAGTTTATTGAAAATTATGAATCTCTCGCCTCGTATGTGAAGCTTATGGAATACAAGCTAGTTGAGCAAGCTTCTAAGTTGGAATATCAAGGAGGAAAACATCTGGAAAAGTGTGAAATAAATCCTAAAGAGTTTTGCCAAGCCATTACATTAAGAAGTGGGAAGTAGTTTCCACCAAGGACTCAAAAGAAGAATCCTAAAGAGGATGAGGAGCAAGTTACCAAGGTTCTTATGGAAGAAGAAATTCAAGACGATAACCAACATGAGGAGAATCCTAAAAGTACTCAGGGAACCTAAATAAACACGAGCAAGCTACAAAAGTAGTTGCTTCTCCACATCCACGGAGGGAAAAAAAGAAGGATCCAACCGACACTGACATTCCCATTGATGAATTGAACCTACCATTTTCCGGACTTTTCAAGCAACAAATCCTTGAAACAAAATACACGAAGATCAAGGATCAAATGGGAGGTATTATTGTTACTATACCATTCATGGATTGGTGTAAAGATCATCCGGTAGTTAACAAGGTTGTGAAGGATATAGTCACCAAAAGAAAGAGGATCGAAGCTTTGATGATGACGATGGACCAAGGGGGTAGTAAATCTACTCAAGTTAAAGATCGGTGCCGGATAGGATCATCCGTGATTCGCTGTCCCAACACAGACTGACTTGAACTTAACCAAAATTGAAGAAAGAAGAACCAGACTAATATTAAAAGAGTAGGACTCAATTTTTATTCATTATTAGGGTATTTTTCTGGTTTTCTAAGGAGCTTTTGTGTTTTGTATTGTACGGGAGACGATTCCTGATCTGCACTTCCGATTAGAGAAGATTTTGAACCCTCTTTACATGATGTTTTCTATTGATTTCTGTTATGATTGTTCTTTTAAATATGTGTGAATAGCTTTATTGTTGGGTTTGGGGTTTCTCATCAGCGGATTTCAGGATTTGTTGTTTTAGGATTGATATATTAGGGATTTATCAACTGGATCTTCATCATAGGTCTTTCTGTATGCTGGAATTAGATTCATTACTTAGTTTTTGATTTAGGATGTTTAACGCACATAAAATGTTCGTTTAAATGCCTGAAAGAACCTTTGATGAGCAAAGTGTCCTTAACCAACGAAAATTGATGTTATTGCGATTTGTGAACCTATTAAACTTGATTTTAATGCATGTTTAGGGAGTCAGCGCTGCGTAAGTAAGTTGATTCTATCATTGTGATTTGAGGTCAAGATGATTCCCTGATAATTTATCAACATTGAAATGGTCTCTCTGAGAATTTGTTGTGCCCAACGTCTTAATCTATTGTTTTACAACTCGTTTCATTTACTTGCTCACTTATTTAGTTGTCTTAGATTTGAATAGTTTCACCAACATCCTTCTTATTCGTCTTAGCTCATATTTCGACTTTTGACCCTACGCGTGATCACTGGTCTTTTTGGATTCGATTCCGCATATACTATTGTGTACTTTACTGTGCATTTGTAGTTAGTCAATCGGGTTAAAACTTGAGCTATCGAGTTTTCTGGCACCTTTTTCGGGGACCATTTGGCCATCCTAGAGTGTTGGGTCACAGCGTGTGTAAGGCATTCTTTTTATGATAATTAATCACTTCTTTTTTCTTTGTTTGGTTACTTGCAGGTGCATGAACACACCTAACACTAAGAGACAAAGATCAACTAATGTAATACCGTTTGAGGATGAAATTTTTCGAAAGGGAGGCCAAAGAAAGAAGAGAATTCTCTTGAGGGGTAACATGGATTATGAATTTGGATATAAAATGGGTCATAAGACATATAACTTGTTGATTCAGGACAATACTCTAATTCATGGATTCCATCTGGGACAGAGTCCACGTGTTGTGGACAGAAAAAACGCTAATGTGGGTTTAACAACCAGCCACATGATGTAGTTGTGGGGTAGCAAGGCAAAAATCCACCTCCAGCGAGGCTGACTTAGGCGCAATATGACACTCTTGAGATGTTCTTTGAGGATTGAGATGGGATCCGTCCACCTCCTATTGACATGAGAGACTTTGAGATCAAGATTGATCTTATCAACTTGGCGCAAAAAAACCAATTCCATGGGTTTCCATCCGAGAACCAAACACATCACTTGAAGAGGCTTGAAGACATCTGCAACACCATTTGATGCAATGGAGTACCTGAAGACTCTCTTAAATGCATGCTTTTTTCGTTTCTCTTTTACGAAAAACGTTATTAGATGTTTGACTACACTCACACTAGGATCTCTCACCATTTGGGCTGAGACGAAGATTGCTTTCCTAGGACATTTCTTCACCAAGTCCAGTTCAACTTTTGTGAGGAATAAGATTGCAAACTTTCCACAGATTGCTACTAATTTTCTATCAATCTCGGGAACGATTTAGGGAATACAAGGTAGATTTTCTACATCATGGACACACATATGTATACATGCTTAATATCTTGTACAATAGAGTGGATGAATGTTACTAGAAAGCCATTGACACTACTAGTAGTTCTGATTTTATGACCAAGATGGTAGAAGAACCCTACACTCTGATCGAGAACAAGGCAGTTATTCAGGAGAATCATATGTCAGAGTATGACAAAGAAGAAAAAGTTCAGCTGTTGATGCTAAGAAGATTGATTTTTTGCACTCAAATGATAAGTTGATAAGAAGAGATTAGAAAGGAGAACATTATGTTGGGAATCAAAACAATGGGCGATGTTCCCAGAACAAGAACTCAGAAAAATGTACCAAGAGTTTGTAGCTGAAGAGATCAATGATAATAAAGCTAATGTGAATTACATTGGAGACCAGGAAACTATGGGAACAAAGGTTTCAATTAGAAGAACCAGTTTTAGAACAAGTCTTTTGGTCTAAGCCAAAGTGTTTCAATCTGAGGTATCATATTAAGAATCAAAATCTAGGAAACAACTTCAGTAACAGTTGTTTTAACATAAGTAGTACAAAAATTTCAGGAACAAAAACTGGTACGTGTATCATAATCTGAATCATCGTCTTTGCCTTCTTAGGATGGTGAATGTAAAAAGATGATACAACAACGGCTAAAAATCAGACTAAGACAGTTGCATACATTAATCAAAAGGTTAACAACATGTACAATGAATTTAATGGGAAGTTCGAAGCACTGAAAACTCACATGAAGATACTGAAAGCACATGATGTTTAGGCTTTTGCAGGGAATAGAACACCCCCATGTACCTTACCAAGAAAGTCATAAAATAATCTCAAGGAATACTGAAGTGGTATCACTTTGCAAAGTGGAAAAGAAGTCCAAAGTTCGTTTAGAACAGGGATCGACCAATCCCAAACAAGGATCAATCAATCCTTGTCTAATTCCACACATTGCAAATCTGGACAAAATGACAAGGATAGGGCGATCCTTTCCCACAGATCGACCGATCCTTGTCCATACGTGAAGAATTCTAAATTTGGTAATGAATCAATGACGCCGGAGGCTGAGGATGAGTATTTACAACCCCCACCTTATGTTCCCAAGCCTTCATACCTTTCCCGACCCCATCAAAAGAACAAGGAATGTTAGTACGAGAAACTGAAGATTCCCATTCGTGAATTACATGTTCGGTTGCCTTTTGATGACGTATTCACGATGGTACCATCTCTGAAGGAGTACATGAATGAGAAATCTAATCCTGAGTAGGGTGTCTACTTGCTTCCTATGAGGGAGCGCTGTTCTTTAGAACATCGCGCCTGAAAAGCGAGATGACCCTGTACCATTCGTTCTAACAGTGCCATATTAGATCTCTTACATTTGAGTGATGTCTTTGTAATTTCGAGTATTGAGTTAGCGGCATGCCATTATTTGGGTCTCTGAGGTTGAATATTGGCAACTACAAGCCCACCAGGATATCTTATGTACTAGCAGATAGATCGATTCAATGACTAGTGGGTATTCTATACAATATTCTCATTGGAGTTGGAGAAAGCTATGTGTATATTGATTTCATAGTCTTCGAGCTCGGAGAAGAACCCAAGGATCCCATCATTTTTGGTAGACCTTTCTTATTCACTTCCAGGGTGATGATTAATGTGTAGAATGGTCATATTGATCTAAATTTTGGAAAGTTGACTATAAGGTTCAACATTGAGAAGTCTATGAAAAAGTCCACCAATGATTGACATAATTTTTTGGTTGACACACTAGCATATGTGATTGAGGAGTCTTAAGAGTTTTACATTGAGGATTCTCTAAAAGTTAATTTAACTTTGATTGAGAGTTAGTATGGATTCCTGAGTGAAGACACATTCAGGGTTGCTGGATTACCGAATTCGACACCAACAATTGAGTAGCAGGTTGGGTACATCAAGCTTGAGGAGCCATCTAAAAAATCTATAGAACTCGTGGTGAAGTCCAAATCAGATTGGATTGAGGTACGTTTTCTTGGATCCCAATTCTACATATCCTGTGATTCTTTATGCTTTTTATAATAATGTTGAGATCGCCTTGTTTCTTACAAAATTGCGAAAGTACAGAAAAGCATTGGGGTACTCTTTAGATGATATCACAAGTATTTACCCATAACTTGGCATGCATAGGATCCACGTTGAGGATGAATCCTAGACTTCCATTGAATATCAAAGGAGATTGCATCCAAAGCTTATGGAAGTTGTCAAGAGAGATATTTTGAAACTTTTGTGTTCAGGTGTGATTTATCCCATCTCTGAAACCACTTGGGTGAGTTCAGTCCATGTAATTCCAAAGAAGGGTGGGATCACTGTCATAACCAATGAGAAGAATAAGCTCATTCCCATCAGGACTATGACGAGCCACAAGATTTGCATTGACTATAGGAAGCTGAACTCAACCACCCTAAAGGACCATTTCGCTATTCCTTTCATTGATCAAATGCTTAAGATACATGGTAATCATCCTTACTACTTGATGTAGGGTCAAGTTTTACCCCAACAACATCGCAATAATTCATAGGGATCTAATCTACAGGGATTATAGTTTCACACTTATGATTCATATGACTTTAGACTAAGTTAAGAACAAAATATACATGAGGTTTTTTTGTTTTTATTTGGTTTTTATGATAATTTAATTTTGCAAAAAAAACAAACTTAAAATCTTAATCTATATGCCAATTTACAAGGGCTAGATCAATAATGAATATACCTAACACAACAGAGAGTGTTTAACGAGCAAACAAGTTAAGAAATCAACTAGGGGTTTAATGCGTAGGTCTACAACATAACCACAAATGTAAATCATCTCCACTTTTTGAGGTTCGAAATTCTATACAGTTATTAACCAAAGGACTTGACTTTCACATGGAAGAACAATATGTATAATTTTGGGCAAGGTTGATTGTTCGTGATTTCAAATCTATCAAGCTTCATTGCCTATTTAGAAAGGCTCACCAAATAATAGGTCTAGAAGTACGTTAAGCTTTTGGATTGCATACTAACATAGGATCAATAAATTCTCATTTGCTAAGCTAAGTTTAGCATGCTTTAGGCTATCCTAAACATTTTATCGAACACCTCTTTGGCATAAAATGCATACATTTCAAGATCAAGTTTTTATCCTAGATCTAGCATTCACAACACCTAAACCATAGAGATCTAAGTTCACTCTATCCTTAGACATCGTTATCTAACCACCTAATCACTCCCTAATATACCAATCCAAGATCAAATGTGTTCTACTCACTAAGGCCCATGGATAACCAAGAAGTGTCACAAGCTTCTTGAAAATTCATGCTTGAAGTTAGAAGAAGGTGAGAAGAGATGAGAAAAGATGATTGAAACAAAGAAACACAAATAAATCCAAAAAAAATCTTAACTTTGTAAGAAAGGAAGAAACTTGGATAAATGGAGAAACTTTGATGAAGAACAAGGAAGAACAATGGATTCAAAGATAAGAGAAATACATGAATGATTTAAAGAGATCCAAACACAAAGTGTTTACAAATCCTTAAATCAATCTTAGAAACATAAAGAACAAACTAAAAACAAGAGTTTAGGTATCATAAGTGTTCTTGGTGGCTAAGAGAGTGTATTTATAGGGAAGAGGGAAGGGAGAAGAGAAGGTGCTATAGAAGCAAAAAATCCCGTCAAAGTGTGCGGTTGTCGCCCAAAAGTGGTCTACTGTCAACCTGGAGGTCGACATCTGCTCATTTTGTGCAACATCATCTTCTTGCATTTTCAATTGCCGTCAGAATGACGTATTATTTGCATATACTTCCTCTTTGCAAGGCCTACCATATGTTGATTCCAAATGGTTCTTCTCTTCTTTGCTTCTTTTCATAAATCTTTGAATCAACATCCAAGCTTCATCGCTCCACACACATCTTTGGCTCCATTTTGATCCTTCTTCATTCCCTTTTACTTCTTTTGATCCATCTTTCTTCCCTTTTGTTTCCTTTGATTCTTCTTCCTTTTTCCTTGATTAATTCTTGTTGTTCACTTAATTTCTACCATGAATCAAGTTCCAAAGTCCTCTCTTTCTTGTCAAGATCCATTCCCTTACAAAATGCAAAGAAATGCATGCAAAATGCGAAAAGTCCTAAATTAGACTTAACTTATACACAAGATGGATTTTAAAACCTAAATGCAATATTTACATCCTAAATGCAATCAAAACCATGATGAAATGAGCTTTAGAATGCATGAAAACCTATGCACATCAACTCCTCCGGACTTGTCCTTTGCTTGACCCCAAGCAAACAAACAAGGACAATTCTGAAAGAGAAGTTTGAAAGTGGGAACACAAAGCCTCGCAATAGAAAGAAATGTCTTATGCTCAATGTCCTAAAGATAAGTAAAATAGTGCATGGATCAACAAAGACTCATTATACTTTGCCATATTCGTCACAAAATGTCTTTAGGAATCTAGGCTAGGCATCTACAAGTCACTTCCTCAACCAATCTCATTAACATTCAATTAAGCTTTCATGTGCGTTCTTTACTTATGGGCAAAGCATCTAATATGTTTGGCTTGGTAAGACAAAGGCTAATAATAAGAAGAAGTGTTTAAAGAGAAGGTCTCACTCATATTTAAGGTGGTTTCTCTCAAAAAGTAGTGTAAGCCATTAGGCAAAAGTGAGGTGGAGTCAAAAAATAAATGCATTCAAGGTCTTACTTACCTATAATGATTCCCACCCAAAAATGCCTAAGTCTACTTAACTACCATTTGTGTTTCACATTAAGATCCTTGAAACACAGATCCTTTTACTCACTTAAGCTCATTTTCTCTTTTTCTTATGACAACTAGAGATTCATTTCCATTATGTACTTAGTTTCTAACTTTCTTTCTATTTTTCTAGAGGCACATTCTAATCAAACTCTTTGATTCATTTTTATTTTCTTAGAATTTAAGTGTGGACTTCACAAGACTTTTTCTTTTTAATTGCTAAGTTAGAGCTAATCTTTCTCTAATTTATCTAGTGTTTTTTCTTCTTCTTTTCTTTCTTTCCTTTTTCGATTTTTCTCTTTCTATTAATCCCAACTCAAACTTTGGATGATCTAACTTTTAAGCTCTACTTCCCAAGGTTGAGATACCAACACATTCTCATACCCAAAAAACTGAAATGAGCAACAAAGAACAACCTCCCTAAATTTCTAATTAGCCTTAAAGTGAGGCTAGTCCTAAGGAAGCACTCTCATGTCGTTCAAGTTCTTTGCACATGGGTTTTTGCCCATGTGTGCACTTTCAGAAAGAGGCCTCACGGTCAAATTCATAAGGGGTTTGAAAGAAAGGTCAAAGGGTTGATAAGGGTGAGGTAACTACTCTACGAGTGAGAGTAGCCACTTCGGCTAAGAAATGGTTGTAAAAATCGATAAACATAGCCTAAGTGTCTCATGTTTATCCATAGTTAAGTATGACTAAGCCCATAAGCAAGAATATTAAGTCAAATTTAAGTTCCACTTGGTTGAGATTGACCTTAAAAGATAACAAGCTTCAACATTCA
This sequence comes from Anastatica hierochuntica, assembly GCA_900406275.1. Lineage (NCBI taxonomy): Eukaryota > Viridiplantae > Streptophyta > Magnoliopsida > Brassicales > Brassicaceae > Anastatica > Anastatica hierochuntica. The sequence continues at coordinate 9,423 of OVAN01000814.1, read as the reverse complement.
CCTAAGACTTCTGGAGGTTAATTCCAAAGATAGATTTTCCATTGAATTCTAAGTGGTCTAAGCATTATTGTACTTCTAATGAGGGCATTAAACATTAAGAAAGACTCAACTATCTACAAGGCAATCCTTTTTGTTCACTATTCAAATGCAATCCTATATGAAAAAATTGAAAAATTTATGAAATTTTTCTATGCAATGCAAGGCTCAAGGTATGAGAAAGAAAAAAAGACAAAGAAAACGTGAATTAGTAACTACTCCCTCCCCTGGACTTAAATTTCACCGTCTTGGTGAATCCTAGACTGTGAGAGAGAGTTTAGAAACCCAAATGCAAGCAAATGTATATACGAGGGTCAAGGACTTGTACCTTGCACCAATGTGCATGTATGAATTGAGGAGTTTTGGTTTTTTAAGAAGAAGTCGTTTGAAGATTCTTTGTTCTCTTTGAGTTTCTACCTATAAGCTATCATTTGTGACATTTTAATTGAGCCTGGTACCTAAACAAGAGAATAGATAATGTAAGTATCAAGAGATAATTAAATTCGAATGAAATACTAAGTGAGAGAATGAACCATAATCTATTTCAAGCACAAAAGTCATTACTAATTCGGTTTTACTCATATCAACTTAACAAAATCATTCAAAAAACTTCCAAACTCAAGCTTTAAATCGATTTCCTAAGCATTCATGTCATATCCATTTGTATCATATTAGCAATCAAATTTCTAGAACTAGACATATTGCTATTATACCGGTTATGTCTATTATACTTGAATTCATGTCAAATGCTAATATGAGACCACACAAAATCAAATTCATGCATAAATACTACTATTAGATGTCTCTAATCAAGTGTCTAAATCAAATTCAAAAAATTCATTTAGCAAGCAAGATTCGGAAGGCATCTTAAATCAACAACTCAACTCAAAGAGCTACAAGCTTCTAACTTTCCTAACAATATTTTCAAGCGAACCAAGACACAAGCAAAATCAAAAATTAACTTAAAACATAATATAAACAAAAGGATATTCATAGGATTGCTTCCCAAGTGCATTTTGTTTAAAGTCTCTTAGCTTGTCTTTGTTTTTAGGTCCCCTTGATGAAGCCATGAATCACCCGACTCATATTCATCATAGAAACACCCCTTGAATGTATTCATCCTTATTTCCTCAAAAGGAATCCTTCTTGGATCATCTATGCTCACTTCTTTGATGGAAATGAAGCCACAGTCTTTGTCAAAAGGTTTGTCCATCGGAGATTCTTCTTCTTGAAACCTTTGTTGTGGTTCGTAAATGTTCTCCTTTCGTTTCTCCTTAGACTCTTCCTTATTGACTTCCTTCTTGGCCATGGAGATCACATGTGGTTCTTCTTTGGTTGGGAGACTTCATTCTTCGTGTGCATCTTCCTCAAACTCGGCATTCATAGCTTCCACACTAGGATATCCGAAGAGTTCTTCAAATTCATTGATGCTCTCTTCTTCTTCTTGAATACCATCTAATGAGGCTTCTTCTTTACTTGAAAAGTTTCATCATCATCAACAAAAATCCCCTCTTTTCCCCTTCTAATTTTGTTTACCAACACATTCTCCATAGGTTCTTCTTCTTTGACCTCTCTAATAGAAAAAAGGAGATGGGAATCACACATGCCTCTTCTTTTGTTGGGAGGTTCCATTCTTCTTCCTTCTTTTCTTCTTGTGCAAACCTTCCACCAAGCTCTTGAAGAATGATATCCAAGTTGTTGCAAAGACTAATAAAGCCTTCACACGCTTCAATTATCTAATTTCTTTGGATATCCAAAAACTTCCACATTACCAAGGTGAGTTCAAACAAATAAATTTCACCTTCTTTAGGCTGCATTTCCCTCTCAATCTTTTCCTCTAAAAGCTCTTCACTAGTGTATCAAAAGAACATCTCACATTTGTTAATGACATCTTCGTCTTCTTGATTACAATTTAGTGTGGCTTTTTCCTTGATTAAGAGTCCACTTCCATTGACAAAATCTTCCTCTTTCTTCTTTGTGCTTTCAACGACAAAGGATTCTTTACAAGGGTTCTCAAGTTGCCTTTCCAATGAGCCTACTTCTTATTCTACACAATGGGAAATATCACTCTTGATAACTTGTAATTCAAATCCCGACACAAGCTTTTCATATATCTTGTGTTCATGTGGTGACTCAAATTCCCACGTAGAGTATTTGACTTCAACTAACAATGCATCCTTTTTTGCAATTCCTCTTCAAAAACTACTTCAACATTGATGGAGGAAGCTCCAACAATCTCCGTTTTGTAGCGAGGAATGTCTTCTTCTTCTTGATCTTCAACTTCTTGTTTAAGCATGTTGTTGATTTAAATCACATGTGTTTTGATCTCATCCATCTTTGGGCAAACATCCTTGCTAAAATCTTCCTTAGTGGCATTCATTCTATCAATTCCTTCATTCAACTCATTCTTTAACTCCTTTTGCGATTGTAACAACTCCTTAACCATGTTGTACATCTCTTCTTCTTTTGAGACTTGGGAAGAATGAGGTTCTTGAACATTGTAAGATTCATTTCTAGGACGGTACCTCTCACCATAACCGTTCGGATTCCGTCGAGCATAATACCCATGTGGTTGATGCTCTCTTGAAGTGGATGACTCATAAGCTCCATGATATCTCGGAGGTTTGAAGCTACCTCTCTTTCTTGTTCTTTCAACATGAGTTTCAACATTAAATTCATGTAGGAAGACATCTCCTCTTTTCTTTGTGATTGACCTTGCAAAAAGAAAAAAACACTTGGAAGAAAGTTAGTATCCAAACAAAAAGAAACAAAACATAAAAAGAAAGCTTAGTCTAAGGAAAAATTGAAATCCTAATGATAATCTACTTAGTTCCCTGGCAACAGCGCCAAAAACTTGTTGCGCGATTTTTTTTGCGAACAAAAGACAATGAAGCATTAAAAATTACAAGCTCGTTTCCTAACAATCACACAATCCGCAAGTTCATGGATATGCTATTGTAGTACTTTGGGGTCAAACCACAAGGAGCAAACCTTAGCTAGACAAGTTCAAACTTTAAGAATCCACAATCGTTCTTAAGCTAAGAAAATAAGGAAAGTGGGTTTTGGTTTTTGTAATTTAAAGACTAGTAATTTAAATTGCAAATAAGAAAATCTAATCAAGCAAGCATAAGTAGAAAAAGAAAGTAAAGCATAAAAGTAAAGCATAAAGTAAAAAATAAATTAAAGCATAAGTAGAAACCGAAATAAACAAGCAAGTAAAGGCGATAAGATAGAGATAGATCTTGGGAAATGGTCATTGATTTGGTCCGATTTAGTAGCTAGGTAATGGTGTAACAAGAGAAATCAACAAGAATTCTACCTCATGACTATGGAATCAATGCTTGAACTAATACCACTCTCATGGCTAAAAGTCATATTTGCAAGCTAACATATTTTACTCAACTCTCGCTTCTTGTGATCATTTAGCAAGCAATAATTAAGAATCATTCCACTTTTTCACCAAACTCCCTAGCTATCAACTCTCTCGTTGGCTAAGCTAAGTTTAACATACTTTAGACTCTTCTAGATATTTCATCGAACACCTCTCGGGCATGAAAGGTATACATGTCAAGATCTAATATTTATCCTAGATCTAGCATTAAGAACACCTAAACCATAGAGATCTAAGTCCTATCTATCTTTAAACACCACTCCCTAACCACAAATCATCTCAAATATACCATTCCAAAAATCAAAGAAAAAACTACTCACACATCATGTGAGAGAGAGAAGAGAGAAAAGATGAGAAACATAAGCATGATTGAATATATAAAAGATATGAGATACAAAAGTATAAAGAGAGACTATTGATCTTAAAGATCAAGAGAATAAACTTAAAACCTAAAGAAAAGTGTTGAAAATTTGATAAGAGAGTAGTATCTATGTTCTTGGAGGCTAAGAGGGGTATTTATACTAAAAGGGGAAGAGAGGATGCAATAGAAGCAATAAAACTCGTCGAAGTGTGCAGTCGTCGCCCAAAAGTGGGCTACTGTCGACCGGAGGTCGACAACAGCTCACCTTGGGCAACACAACTCCCAACTTTGCCTGTTGTCAACCCAAAGTGGGCTACTATCAACCTCCAGGTCAACAGCTGCTCACTTTGGTAGCTTGTGGCTTCTTCTTCCATCCTTTGATTGCTCCAACTGGTTCCATCAAAATCTGCAAGAAAATATGTACACATCCGTTAAACATGTTTCTGGACTGGTTTTGACTCAATAAAACAGGTTGGTTTTGAAAAGTTTTTAAAACGAGTAAATAAGAAAGAAAAAGAAGATTTAGTAACAATAAGAATCCCTCTGGACTTAACTTACACCGTCCTAGTCTAAATAAAGTGAGGAAGGTACTGAAATTCTTATATAAAACGTAAGGAAATAGGAAAACTTAGTTGGTTGGTTGAAATTTTGGAGATGGACAAGCATAAGTGATTTTTCGGTAAATCGAAATGAGGTTCAGTGGTTCTATTTTGCAATTCGGGAAAAGTGCTTTGAAAGAACAGAAAATCCAGTACAAAATAGCATATTTTAATGATAATAGATAAATTTTATGGGCTAGAGCTCATACCTTATATGATTTGGCCGAGTTTGGTCTTTGGAAAGATTGGTTTGGCTCGTTTTTTTTTTTTCAACAATTGGTTTTGCTCGTTTTGGTCAGAAATCGGGTTGTTTGTTATTTTGACTGTTCCACGGCTGATATTCTTTATGATTGCTTTCTCTATATGCTAATTAGTATTGAATCTTCAATTTGACAGCTTGGTTCGCTTGACGAAACTGGATTTTTTGTTGCGAAGTTTTCTTCGGTACTTGACTCAATCTTGGTGATAAAATATATGCGCCTCCAAAATTGTTTTGACGGTTCTTCATACTTCAGCCACTATTTCCAGGCATCTTTAGTGGTAAGACTTTGTTAATCTACTAGATAAGAGTTTCAAACAAACTGAATTTGTTAGTTTTGTGTCTCCATCGAGCCAAAGTCGTGTGATTGTCTATGCCAGCCAATCCCTCACATTTTTATCGATGTATTTGATGATTCTCAGCTAGCGTGAAACATGTTTTGACTTAGATTGTTTTTGAGATGCTCTGGTTGTGGTCTTTGTTCTTTGGATCGCATTTTTGAACTTTCGAATATAGGTTAAGAAGGGTTTTACCTTACTTGGATCTTTTGTAGCTTCAAAAAAATCTTCATTTTGGTCACATAAACCCTAGTGTGGATCAAAATTGGTGCTTCTTCTCAATGTTCCTTTATGGTCTAATTTGTTGCAATTTCGTCTCCATGGGCTCATCTTTGAGTCTTAGGGTATTTAAAAGTGGAAATACTTCTTAGAACCTATATTAAGTGTTGGAAAAATTTTATTTAATCCCTAACTTGGCGGAACTTGTTTGGCTCGATTGAAAAAATTGCTCGGCTTGAGAATCCTTGTGGCTCCAAGTGTGTGCTTTCTATTCTGAAAGTCCTAGCCTTGAAAACATTTTAATTTGATACATATCGCGTGATATGGGTTATGGTTCATGAAGAAAATTAATTTTGGCTTGACCCGGCCAAGAAAACGCCAAATACTAATGTTCAGATATGTTTTTGCGGCCATATGTGCGTCTGCGTGGTGGTATGGTCGGGTAGGACGCGGAAATGGATGGTCAGATGGGGGAAATGGTAAGAGATATGGTCCACCAATTTATGTTCGAACCTCACCCTTATCTTTAAGGCTACTCCATCATAAGGTTCTGCATAGAGGGGGAGGTCATAAGGGTCTATACCGTAAACTTTATTTTCGACGAAATGCAAAAGACATATATGGTAGAATCGTTGGATGAGGTTGAGCCAAAAGATCCCAATTCAAGATTAATTTGTGAGGAAGTGGTATTTCTTTACGAAATGGTTTCTACCGGTTTTGGAAGAGGGTTTTGTAGCGGTCAGTGGTGAGGAGGGATGGCCACGGGTGTTTGAAACAATGGGCTGGTTTCACCGATTGGGACAGGTTTTTGGTTGGACGACCGGTGGGATGGGCAACATTGACCGATGTGAAGGGGCTAGCGTGTCTTGGGGCATGGAGGAGATCCCATCGGTTGGCGGTCTTTGCTCCATCGGCTCAGGACAAGAATGAGCACACGGCCGGTGGGATTGTCGTAATGCCACAAATGTTTAGGGCCGCTGGTTGATTCCATCAGTCAGGCCCCTACTTTTGATGAGAACCAGAGCTGCTGCTCCTCTGTCCAGTTGGACGATCTGAGCGGTCCGAACATGTTCTAATTGATATTTCTCCAAATTTCTCCAATTTCTCCATTCCATAATGAGTCCTTATGAAAAATAAGTATTAAAACTATATAAATTTTTTTTAAAAAAATTATATAACACCAAAATAATCCAATAATAATCCTAGGAACTTATTCTAAAAACAAATTAAGACAAAAACATAAAAAAATAACATATGGGTTGCCTCCTATAAAGCGCTTGTTTAAAGTCTTTAAATCGACCATGCGCATTTTATTGTGACGAGGATGCTCATATTGGAGGCTTTTGACATCTTTTCCTCGTATTTTCAATTATTCAACTTGGATCTTCGATGGGTTCCAAAGCTTTCTTCTCCGGTTTATTCCGTGGAATAAAGATTAAACTCTGAAATCGTCTTGAAAGGAAGTTAGAAGATGTTTCTTGTATTATAATGACTTCTTGATGATGTTTATGAACTCCATAGTCCATTTACACTATAAAATAACAGGTCCTACTCCATCCAAGACTTCTTTTCAAGTTCTAAAAATTTGTTCTCATTTAAGAGCAAATCGAGTTTTTGTGCTCCGTCTAGATCCTTAAGGTCTTCATCCAAGTAATGTAATACACCAAATTTGGAGTAAAACATGGCTGGCCAACCCTTGAATCATGTGGCTAAACAATTTCCTTTTTGATCTTTAGGTACATCTTCAAAGCATGTGAGGTGTAAAAGGCCTTCTCTCACATATTTCTTCATATTCTTCAATGAAAATGAATGAGCAAGCAATGATAATGATGGCCCTCCTCTTCCATGATCAGTTGGGGAAGTGCTGGTATCTCCTCATATGAATATTGATTTCATCGGTTTGTCTCAAATTCACTGATATATTTTCTTCTAGCTCCTTGGTCTTCATAAAAAATCATTTTAATTTCTTTTCAATTTGAAGTCAAGGTTCACAATGTCTTTATTATCAGTTGTTTGATAGCTTGGACATGCTCCACTTGGTAGAAAAAATTTCTTCCCTATTGATGCCACATTCCATGTTTTCTTTGATTACTTCAGTTTCATTTGTGTTATGGTCTCGTTTGGAATGGCTAAAGCTCTTTCCTTAATAGCCTCTCATAACAGGTTTAAATAGTCTTCGAGAGTCTTCAAGGGCCTCTCCATGGTTAGGATGTACCTTGGTTCCCACTTACTATGAAANGGGGAGGGGGGGGGGGGGGGGGGGGGCTGAGCTAAATAAAATGTGGCCATGGTGAGGATATGACCATGGTGAGGATATGGTCTCGTTTGGAATGGCTAAAGCTCTTTCCTTAATAGCCTCTCATAACGGGTTTAAATAGTCTTCGAGAGTCTTTAAGGGCCTCTCCATGGTTAGGATGGACCTTGGTTCCCCCTTACTATGAAACTTAATGATAATCNGGGGGGGGGGCTGAGCTAAATAAAATGTGGCCATGGTGAGGATATGGTCCTACTTTCTTCTTGTTTTCTGTGAAAAATCAAAGGGAAAAAAGTTATTAATATCAAATGAATGGAAATTCTAATCTAAAAAAGAAAAATTTCAACCATTAACTAAAAGAAAAATCCTAATAGGCATGAAAATTTATAATAATTATAATCTATATCTAAGTGTTAATATCTTAAAGAAATTAGAAAGAGAAAAATCTAAGTTCCTAATGTTAGTTGAAAAACTGAATTTCTAGTTGTAAAACGACCAAAATTTTACAAGCAAAAGAAAAAACAATTTCCTAGACTAAATCCTAAATCTAATTCTTAAGGCAAAGACTACAAATTCTCGGAAATTAAGCAAAACACTTGATGTAGGGTCAAGTTTTACCCCAAATAAAACCTAGCTGCAAGTGTCCAATATTACAATAAAACTTAGGGATCAAATCCACAGTGACTAGAGTCTCACACATAGGATTTATATAACTTCATAATATGCTAAGAAAAAAATATGCAGGGGTTTTTATATGGTTTTTATTTGGTTGTTATGACGATTTAGTTATGCAAACGAAATCGTCATTTCTATGCCAATTTACATGGGATAAATCAATGATGAATAAGCATAACACAAGCAAAGAGTGTTTAACAAGCAAAACAAGATTAGAAATAAACTAGGGTCTTAATGCGTAGGTCTATAACACAACCACTAATGTAAATCCTCTCCACTTTCTACGTTCGAGATTCTACACACTTAACAACCAAGGAACTCGACTTTCGCACGATCCTTACAAAAGAAGTGTACGCATAATCTCGGGAAAGTTTCATTGTTCATGATTCTAAATTGATCCACTTTCACTATCTATTTAGAAATGTTCACCAAATACTATATCCAACAGTGTCTCAAGCTTTCAGAATGCATACAAACCTATGATCAATTCACATACCAGATTCATATGTAAATAGCATTAACACAAAAGCAAAGGTGATGTCAATGATAAGACCTAATCGATTAATAAAATATTTCAAGAAACCTATTAAACTCTATATTACCTACTGTCTAACATGAAAACTTATCAACCAATATCATGTAAACATGAAATTAATAAGAACAATAAGCATTCATAATCATCAAGGGAGAGAGGAGAAGATAGAACCAAGTTATAAATGAATGGGACACGAATTGATGATAAAGATGGATCTTTGGAGGTTAAAAAGGGTATGACACAAAAGAGTCTCGTCCCTACTTTCTAAGACTATTTTTATACCCTAATCGAAGCCATCTCTCTGGAATTTAGAGACTAAGATATGAAATTAACGGTGAAAACAGAACAAGATTCGTAAAACAAAGCGAATACGAGAACAGATCTAAAGTATGTGAAAAGCGTAAAGGAAGAACGCATCGACAGATACAGTTAACAAAGAAGTTAAGGGATCTTATTCGAATTTCGTGATCGGAGCATGCGAAACCGGTGTTAAGCCGTGGACGCGAGATCTGTTGGTGACGATTACCTAGAGCTACGACGCAGACTCGTAATCTTGTTGAGACGCAGCTCGCTAACGAAAAACAAAACAAGAACCCTAGTTTTTCTAAGTGTTTTGTGGTGATGTAAAGCTCTGTGAATGAATGAATGAATCCCTGAATCTCTTTGACTTCGCATCCTTTATATAGATCCTCGTGGGTTGGCTCCATTTCCTTTTCCATCCTGATTCGTGCATATCTTCTCGCGGGAATATTCCTT
>OVAN01000813.1:0-50059 GCA_900406275.1 Anastatica hierochuntica | reverse complement strand
GCAGAAGATGCGCTTTGCTCTTCCTCCTTGCTGGTGATTGGATGTTTCATCCTTTGATAAAGTTCTGGTTTTGTTGTCAGAACTTCAACAATTGCTGAAACAATGGCTTTAATCTGCTGTTCGGTCAAGATGAAATCTCCAGCCATGGTTTCTCTTGATCTCTGATTCAGTTGCTCTGCTACCATCTGATGCAACCCTGGATCTTCTGAAAAAGAGATCTGAACTTTTCTTTTGTGTTTTTTTTTATTTTCTGAATTTTATGAGAAGAAGGGGTGAAAAGAAGAGAATGATGGATTATCAGATATTGATAGATGGATAGATGGGTTCTTTAGATCGGGTGAATGAACTCCCTTTATGATCTTAAAGAAGAAGCTGTAGAGATTGAACTCTGTAGCAAAAGGTTTGTTCAAAGTAGAACAAAGGTTTCACAATCTCTGTGAAGAAAAAGAAATGAAACTTTTCATAAAACGTTCGATGAATGATTTTTCTACAAGGCGCTTTGTGTTTAAAATTGAAAAGATGAAAACCCTAAACTAAAAATAAATCAAAATAAAAAAGGAAAATATGATAAATAAGATTAAGGGCCACAAAAATATGAGGTTATTTTATGTTTTCTTTCTCCTTTGATGGACCTAATTCATCTCCTGGTCACCATTGTTTAGTTTGGAGATTATCGAACAGACGAAACTCCAAATGAAGCAAGTGCAGAACTGGTTTGGCCCATTTGAGTAAACTGACCATAACTTGATATTCCCATACCCAATTCTCCTCATTTTGGGCTTGCTGGAAAGCTAAGAGATCCATATTGAATCCTACGATTGGATTTGTCTCTGATTGTCTCATGTATGGGCTGTAATCCACGTCTAAAGCCTGATACTCGCAGATGAGCAGCCTGTAGAACCTTCGGTTTAGAAATTTCATAACATTCAACTCCAAATAGCTATTGACCTGAAACCAACTCCTGAAGCTGATATTATGCGTCAAGTTTGTAGATAAAATGGGTTTACACATCGGTTCCTTCTGGTTTGGTCGGAACATCCTTTGGAGTGATGATATGTCTGTTCTGCGAAAATCCGGATTCACCGAGATTGTAAGCTCAATAGCTCTCAGATCTTTAATGTCGTTGTGATGGGACCAATTGCTAAAGATTCTATGATGAGTGAGCTTTCCAGAACATTCAAGCTTGTTGCCTAATTCCCTTTGGTTGGAAAGATATGCTCCTTTGAACGTTCCTACGTCAAATCTGTTTTCCAGGCAGCTTACTCGGTTATCTTGTTGTCTGAGGAATAAGCTGGTCAGGATTGCATCAGGAACAATGTAAGTTAAGTTCGGGGGGATTCTTATAGTTACTAATACTTTTTTTCTTTTGATTTTTCACGTTTTTGAGTCTTTTCAAAACTTTTCAAAACAAAAACGTTTTGGCGTAGCTTTAAACTAACCACGTGACTAATGACTAGTGTCCATAGTGTCAGTGATTGACTGCAGGTTTACCAATCAAAAAAGTCCAGGTAGATTGTTGGGGTCAAAAATCTAGAGCACCAGCAGCTTTCTTGCTAGGAAATTAGAAAAAAAATCCGAAAGAGTATTGCAATGCAATTACATTTAGAAGCAGAATAACGATGGAGAATCCTCGCCAGAATCCAATCGGTCAATCCAAGCCACATATTGAACGATCGAGTGTGGACAGGAAGGAATAGATCATTCGATCCACACCCTACGAATCAACCGATCCATGACATGGTGAACTGATGAAAACTTTAGATGTCATTCAAAATCCTGCAAAGGTTGAAGATGAGTATGTGCCCACCCCACCTTATGTTTCTAAAGTTTCATACCCTTCTATAACCTGATAGAAGGTCAAAGAGCTTGAATATGAAAAGTTGAAAATCTCATTGGCGAGTAACATGTTCATTTGTCTTTTGTTGAAGCGGTCAAGATGGTACAATCTATGAAGAGGTACATGAAAGAGTTACTCTCTGACAAATTGAATTTAGAACAAGGAGTTTTTATGCTTACTGCTGAATGTAGTCTGGTTCTTTAGAATATCGCCCCTGAGGAATGAGAAAATCCTGGATCTTTTGTTTTTCTGTGCTGAATTGGATCTCTTATCTTTGAGAGATGTCAATGTGATTTTGGATCTAGAGTTAGTGTGACGTTATTTTCTATGTTGAAAAGGTTGAACATGATTAGCTACAACCCCATCAGTATGTCTTTGGTACTTGTTGATAGATTGATTCGACGACTACTACTAGATCAATGATTGATGTGTAGAATGGTGAGATTGATTTGAATCTTGGGAAGTTGACCATACGTTTCAACAGTGAGAAACCTATGAAGAAACCTACCATTGATGGTCACACTTTTTTGGTAGACACGTTGACATACGTGATAGAGGAGTCCGCAGAAGTGTTATACATATAGGATCCACTCCGGGTTGCTTTGACTCAGATAGAGAATAAGTAAAGATTCCTTAGTGACGGCACGTTCATGGCTGCCGCATCGCTGGATTCGGAACCAAAAATTGAGAAGTGCATCGCTTTATTCAAGCTCGACGAGGCTCCTATGATTTCTTCTAAGCTCGTGGCGACTTAAGAGTCAGATTGGAGGGAGCTGAAAGCTCCAAAGCTAGAGCTCAAACCATTGCCAAACGTATTAAGGTACATTTTCTTGAGTCCTAATTTGACTTATCCTGTGATTATTAACGCTAACATGAATAATGCTGAGACTATTTTGCTTCTTTCAAAATTGTGCAAGTATAGAAAAGTATGGGGTACTCCTTAAATGATATCACATGTATTTTTTAGATCTCTGTATGCATAAAATCCACTTGGAGGACAAAGCGATGAGTTCCATCGAACACCAATGGAGAATTAATCCAAATGGAAGTTATCAAGAAGGAGATTCTAAAGCTTTTGGGTGCATGTGTGATTTATCCCATTTCCGACTGCACTTGGATGAGCCCAGTTCAAGTGGTTCCAAAGAAAGGTGGAATCACTTCAGAACCACTGTCATTACAAATGAAAAGAACGAACTCATTCCCACCATAACTATCAAGGGACACATGATGTGTAATAATTATAGAAAGTTGTATTCGGCCACTAGAAATTACCACTTTCCTCTTCCTTTCATTGATAAAATGCTTGAGAGACTTGCCAATCATCCTTACTATTGTTTTTTGATGGTTATTTAGGTTTCTTTCATATTTCATCATTATGGAAAATCAGAAAAAGACGACATTCACATGGGGCATATTCTTACCAGAGGATGCCTTTTGGATTGTGCAGTGCAACAGACACTTTTTAGAGATGTATGATGCCCATCTTAACATACTTGATTGAGGACATCATGGAGGTTTTTACGTATTTTTTTATCTATCTACAGTTTGTCGTTTTCTAATTTTCTATCTAACTTTTGCAGCGTCTTGGAATGATGTGAGGAGAAGCATCTACTGCTCACTTGGAAGAAGTGCCATTGCATGGTGAGAGACGAGATTGTTTTGGGACACAAAATTTCTGAGAGAGGAATCAAGGTTGACAAGGCCAAGATCGAAGTAATGACGATTCTGTAGCCTCCTAGTACAGTCAAAGACATTCGAAATTTTCTGGGACATGTAAGTTTTACATGAGTTTCATCAGAGATTTCTCTGAGGTAGTTCGGCCTTAACCCGTCTTCTCTGCAAAGACATGAAGTTTGATTTTGATGCAGAATGTCTGACAACTTTTAAGACAATCAAGGAAAATTTTGTTAATGCTCCACTTGTGGAGCCACCAAATTGAGATTTGCCTTTCGACTTAATGTGTGACGCTACTTACTATGCCATGGGGGTGGTTTTGGATCAGAGAAAAGATAAGAAGCTCCATGTGATTTATTATGCTAGTAGAAAACTTGATAATGCTCAGATCAAGTATGCTACTACTTAGAGTGAGATGGTGGTTGTGGTTTGTGCATTTAAGAAGTTCATACAATATCTAGTTGGTTCCAAAGTCATTGTCCACACATATCATGTGACTTTGAGGTCCTTGAAATCTAACAAAGATGAAAAACCGAGGCTTTTGTGATGGATATAGATGTTACAGGAATTCTATTAGAGATTTGAGACAAGCAAGAAATCGAGAATGGTGTCACAGACTATCTCTCTCGATTACAAGTGGAAGCTGAAACCCCACTTGATGATAGTCTCCCTAAAAAAGAGTCTATATGGTTACCTTTCTGGAGGATAAAGACTTAGATGGAGTTGATTGTTTTGCCATTAAAGAGATTCATGACAGGATTCCATGGTTCGCAAGTGAGTTACTGGTGTACTGATGTTGGTCCACTGAATTTCGCAGGCTATGAGAAGAAGAAGTTCCAGCGAGATGTCAGACATTACATCTGAGACATTCCTTTTCTCTTCAAGAGATGCTTTGATGGTCTATTTCGTAGGTGCATCCCATAATTTAAAGTGCAGTATATTCTCTATAATTACCATTGTTCAGAGTACGCATGACATGTTGCTACCTTTAAGACCGTGTTGAAAGTTCTGCAGGTCGGACTTTTGTGGCCTACACTCTTTAAAGATACCCACGAGTTTACTTCAAAGTGTTATGCTTTCAAGGGAAAGGGTAACATCAGTAAGAGAAATGAGATAGCTCAGAACATCATCTTGGAAGTTGAGGTTTTCGATGTGTGGGTTGTTGATTTCATGGGACCATTTCCATTGTCCTATGCAAATCGATACTTCTTGGTCGTTGTGGACTATGTTACTAAGTGAGTTGAAGTGCTGGCTAATCCTACTAATGATGGCAAGGTGGTCATCAGTGATTTTCCCGCAGTGTGGAGTTCCCATAGTGTTCATTAGTTATTGACGATCTGACCTTATCAACAAATTGTTTGAAAATATGCTGAAGAAGCATGGGGTTATACACAAGATAGCCACGCCTTATCATCCTTAGACGAGCAGAAAAGTTGAGATTTCCAATAGAGAAATCAAGGGAATATTAGAGAAGTGCGCAAGACTCGTAAAGATTGGGTTGTGAAGCTTGAAGATGCGCTACGGGCATATTGAACTGCTTACAAGACACTCCTAGGCACTACATCGTTTCACTTGGTGTATGGGAAGGCGTATCACTTGCTTGTTGAGTTGGAATACAATGGTTATTGAGCTACGAAGTTGATTAACTTTGATATCGAGTATGCCTTAGTAAAGCGGATGATTCAATTTAATGAATTGGATGAGATACATCAAGATGCCTATAAGAATACTCGAATTTACAAAGAGAGAAAAAAGCATGACATGACAAGAAGATCATTCAAAGATATTTTTCTGCAGGAGATCAGGTTCTGATTTTCTATTCTCGACTCAAACGCTTTCTAGGTAAGCTCAAATCCCATTGGTCTGGACCATTAACAGTTGTTGAGGTTTGACCATATGGAGCTGATATTCCTGAAGAGAAAGGACGACAATTCATTGTGGGCGGTCGAAGACTAAAGCCATATCTCGTAGACGCGACAACCGAAGAAGGAGTTAACATTACCTTAACAGAACCACCCGTCCCCTGATCATTCTGAAGTCATGGTCGTGAATATAAAAAAGACTTGAGTAGGAGGAAACCCATTGGTTAGTTTTTAATTCTTATATTTAGTATTCTTTTGTTTATTTTTTGTTTTTAGTTGTGTTTCAAGATATTTCAGGAGTTGGCCGCATAGTGGAACGAATCGACCGATCTAGGGATGGATCGACTGATCAGAGGATGAAGCGATCCGTTCAATGATATTTTCTCGAGATGCATTTTTGGTAAGATAAGATTGGATCGGCCGATCCAATCACTCAGATCGACCGATCCGAGGCACGAAAACTAGGTACATTTTTTTTCGATTTAATTCACTCGAATCAAATCGAAAAACACTCCTTCTTCTCCCCACATGTTATTTTGGGGATCAAAACACCTTCTTTTGTGTTGTTCTTCATTCTTTTTACTCTCAAACACTCTCCCTCTCCATCGATCTCTCTCATTTCTCAATCGAGTTTTGCAAAATCCAGTGTATTTTGTTCAATTTTCGCTCTCTTTTCGTAGCTACCAGCAACTCTTGCTAAAACAAAGGTATGATTCCGCAATCCTCTCTCTAAGTTTCGGGTTCTAGAGTTAGTTTTAGGGTTTTGATTCGTGCAAATCCACTTGATGTTTGATTGTTCTATGATATTTCATGCATGAATGAGGCGGTTTTATAGTGATTGTATGCCCTTATGGAAATTTTTGATGAGATGAATGGGAAATTTTGCCTTTTAGACAAAATTTATATGAAAATAGTGTTTTTCTTCTTGTTCTTGATGATTGGTGTTGATTCCGTTTAGCAACTATACTTAGGAAACATGATTCTATAACCAGGACACTAATTTGCAAAAGTTTTGATGAGTTTTGAAATTTTGTCGAATCCGACAACGAGGATTTCAAAAACTTGTGGTTACTTGCTTGTTCTTCTTGACTTGGAATAATTCTTTTGATATAATGGCTTGTAGAGCTTTAGTTTGATCCAAGAACACTTGCTTGAGATGATTTTGAAGATGTTGATTTTTGGTCATCTTTAGAAAATCAAAAAAATTTATATGAAAATGCGCTAGTTTGGTTTTTGAATGGATGATTGTTGATGATGAATTATGCTCTTGTGTGTTATTGATCTGTGTTGAGATTGTATTTTACCCATATGTCATTTTAGAACTAACTTGTTTTCAATCTTTGTCCTTGTAGGAATGATGTGGACAAAGACGCAAACGGTACCACCGCCTAGTACTTCTTCCACTCTAGTAGACCAAAAGAAGAATTTTGGAAGATAGATAAGNCCCCCCCCCCCCCTCCCCCCAATTGAACAATTACCAAGGTTTGGGACAAACACGACGAGCAGTCTTGTCAGACTCCTCGGGCGATTGATTTCCCCGATACTAAATTGGCTCATTACACTACCACCTATGCGTTGGGTCTTACAGAAGGGGTGAGGACGCTATCTGGGAGAATCGGCTTGGGGATGTTATTTGAGCTTAAGGAGCATGTATACCTTGATTTTTTCTATCAATTCCTCGCCTCAGGTAAAATTCGGTTCACGAATCCAGATAACCTTGTGGCGAATGAGGGTACAATTTCCTTCATCGTTCACAGGAAATTATCCGATGTTGTTTTTCAGCTCTTCGACATGTTCGGTTTTCACAAAGGGAGGCATTTTGAGATCACTCTTTCACCATGTGCGGTGTATTTTTGGGACTTCATTGTTGCAAGCACATTCACATCTAAGAAGGCCAAGCAATCTAGGAACCGTAGCCCAACTTCGTGCGAAGTTAAGATTTTGAGTTCCCATCTCTTTGGGAAATCTGTTCAGGCTGCTGTTACCTAGGAGGAGCTAGCTCTATTTTGATGTCAAGAATCTTTGGCCTGAAGTTAAGGGTTGTATCTATCCTGAGGAACATGAGGTCAACCTGAGAGCTATCATTGCTGAGAAGTTTCCCTATTACAAGGCAGGGTCCATGGACTTAGGCAAGTCACTTGCCTTTTGAGTTATGATCACCAAGATTCTACGCTATCATAAGGTTCGTATTATGGGAGATCATGCTGAGCTCAACGACCCATTAATGTACTCCCACAACTACTGCGATGCGAGACATTTGATTGACTGGTGCATTCTCACATGACCTTTTAGAGATTCTGCCTCCGGCTCTACACCACATGTCTACCATTTCTAGAGTCGTACTTAGGTTTCTCTATTCTGTACTCTCCCTCACCCTGATTTTACTGGTTTAAATTTTGTTGTAGCTGTGTAGATTTTCCCTGCTTCTGGTGATCTATGCCCTTAACTTGCAATGTTCAGAAAATGCAAGGGCGATGGTTCTTCTTCTCAGCCCATGGAGGTTAGCACTTATGATGAGGTTGTTTATGATGCTGCAGATACTGCTGTGGATGACTCATTTCTCACGGATATCAGCTCATATCAGTTAGATGCATTGCTTCCTCATAATGCTCATGAGGTGGATTTTCGCGTATAGACTATCTGGAGCCTCTAGAAGAACAACAACATCCTCCTGAAGATTTGAAAGGCCATGAATAGGATGAGCATCTGATGCACTTCTACATCAGTTGTCACTGGGGATCACTAAAACTCTTCTGAGAACGACGAAGCAGAGACTGTTGCTGTAGAGAGCTCTTCCCTTGATGATGAAGATGAGAAACGCGGGAAGGCATGCATAGATCGCCCAGGCCGCGTCGTTTCTACCGGATTTATGACACATCTCACCCGATTTCAGTTTTCTTTTTCCTTTCATTTCTTTCTTGCATTTATGATTTTTTTTAATTGTCTTATGCCTCCTTTAGATTTAGTTTCTCATCGAGACTGTGTGAAATAAGTTCGGGGAGAATGCTATTGATATTATTTTTCTTCTTTTGGTGTGTTTCTTTTCGAGTAAGTCCTTAGAGTCATTTTGTGTGTTTTTATCGAGTCAATAACTTATCAGTGATGATGATTGTGCTTAATAATGATTTTCATATTATTACCGTGTGCGTGTGCCTAAACTTTTGATACTCCTAATGAACATTTCTGTAGAACCTTTAGTGCAGGCTATCTGGAGAACCTCACTGTCTAATCCCCCCATTTGAAAATGATGGGTATCAAGATCTCGATTTTACTGTAGTTGATTATATAGTGTTAGGCATTTAATGAACTTAATCCTCTTTGTCATGATTCAATATCAAGGGAACTTCAAAACTCATTCGGAACTAAACTCCCATTTCTACCACTATTTTGGTAATCGTGAGTGACGAGACTTATTTTTAGTCTGGCACCACACCCTCACCTTACCTCTTTTGAATCTCCATGCACTATTTTATGACTTTATTATGTACACATGTGCAGAAACAATGGAATGAGTAAAGTAGACATGACTTTCATGGCTACTTAGGTAGGATTGGAATCTGTAGGTTGTTTATACATGGTCATGTGAGTCTATGGAGTAGATAGGTGAATAATATGATTTGATTGCATTTTTTTCATGTTGTATGGGTATTTACTAATGAGATCATGTATTGTAAGCTTGTTCCACCCGAGTTTCTAAAAAAACAAAAGATTTTTGTTGTCCAGAGAATTGCATATGTTTACATGGAGTTGTGGTTGATCGTTTTAGTACTTGAGTGGTTAGGGGCTATTGTATTAGTATACTCTCTCTTTCCAGCGATACTTCATAATGTCTTACATTAAGCGTTGTTTTACACCCATAAACATTATAACCTCACTGTTAGGCTCGAATCTCCCCCTTTTGCAAGGCCCATTTCGTCTAGCAAACTATTAGCCTTTTAAAAGCCTCGTAAGGCCCATGATGAGTTGGAGGTTGGCTGTTGACTGAGTCTACGAGAAAAGCGGAAGAAGTTGAGATAATGTGGCCATAATTTCGGGAATTGTTGAGCTAAATGTGGCGAGACCTAAAGAGTATATAAGGGGGAAGAGGTCAAGATTTAAAGGGGATCTCCTTCTTCTCACGTGATAATTTTTCTATGATTATTCATTTTCTTCTTCTTCTTCTTCTATTCATTCTTAAGTACAACAAAGAAAAGTCTAAATTAAGAGATTTGATTATTTGTCTTTTGTAATCACAAAATCCTCTTGTAAATGTCAATATATTTCAGTGATCGAGATCATCAATTTCTTATTTGAATCTTGTGCAATATTTTACCAATATCAATCCAAATCTTCTACCAGTTCATCAATAGATCATACGGGATTCAACCCACGAATTTCTTCTTCCTCATCTAAACATTAATAAATTCAAGTGTGGATTTTTTGATCCACACTCACTGCATAAATTGACCATCTCCTATCCTAGCCTTTTCCCTAATAGAGAGTTTTCCCGATAAAGAGAAAATGACATCTTTAATAAATGTAGAGGATCAATTACATGAATTTGAGTCTTGCAAACATCAAATTTCAGAGTAAGGATGAGCTTGTGAGGTTGTGCAAAGTTGATGTGGGGTCAAGTTCTACCCCAACTAAAACCTAGATGCAAGTGTACAACATTCGCAGTAATATTTAGGGATCGAATCAACAAGGACTAGCAGTCACACTTAGAACTTATATAATTTTAGACTAAGCTAAGAACAAGATATGCAAGGGTGTTTTCACTGTTTTTATTTGGTTTTTATGGTTTTATGAAAGCAAATGATCCTACTCTATATGCTAATTTAGAAAGGATAGATCAATGAAAAGATATGCATCAAACAACATGAAGTTAAAGTAAACAAGCAAGAGTTAAAATTCGACTATGGGCAAAATATTTAGGTCTAGAACACAACCACTAATGTAGATCCTCTCCGCTTTCGAGGTTAAATATTTTATATCTAAACACCAAGGAACATCTTCTTTTGCACGGCCTTGTAATGAGTAAACTCGCATTAAAACGATCAAAACTGATTGTTCACAATTCTAAGTTGATCTACTTTTGAAACCTACTTAGAAAGGCTCATCAAATACTATATCCAGCAGTAATTCAAGCTTTTGTAATGCATACCACTATAGATCTATTCACAAACCAGCTTCGTATGTGAATAGCATTAACGTATGAGAAAAGATGATAACGTTATTGATAAAACCTAATCGATTAGTAATCTTCTTCAAGTAAACTCATTGACTCCTTGTAATCTACTATCTAACATGTAAACTAATAGATTAAAAACATGTAAGCAAGAAATAAATCATGGCAGCAAGCATTCATATCAACTCAAAGGGAGAAGGATAGATAAAACCGAATGATGGAAGAAATATGGATGTATTGAGATGAGATGAGAAATTTGGAGGCTACAAGAGGCACGAACTAAAAGGGTGTCATCCCTACCTCCTTAGGCACTTATTCGATATAATACCTAAACATCTCTCCTAAAAAAATCTAAAAGAAACTATTTATAGTACATTTCTTCATTAGATCAAATTGTGTAAAATCGGGCCTTAAGGCCTCCAAATCTTGCGCTTCGTGTAAAGAGGTATGGAGTGTAGTTCTCGGGTATGAAAAGGCTTGTAATAGATCCATTTGACTCTGGAGAATGTCTTGTTCTACACCTAAATGGTCTTCCTTTTGTTTTTCCCTTTCTACACACCCTTCATTTGCGAGACATCTAGACTAGTCTTCAGTAAAATTGGTGTAACTCTATGTCTACTGCTCCAAATGATGCGAGACTACCTTGATCTGAAAGCTAATTCAATTCTCTAGCTCCACTATAAATTTCATCAAAATAAATTGAGGAAAAGGCCTTCATCTCAGATGATAATTCTGATGTTCGGAAATTGTCCAGAAACTTACTTTGCTCCAATTAGAAGAAAAATACTTCTAATCTTTGAGATGACTTGAAATGACTTGAAATACCACAAATAGAAGAAAAATACTTCTAATCTTTGAGAATTGCATATAAACACCAATAAAACACGCTAAAATCTAAAGGAAAAGTGGTAAAATAGTGGTGTTATCTACTCCCTCGGACATAGATTCTAGCTCGTCCTCGAGCTGAGAAAACGAAGAGCAGAGAAAAATTTTGAAAATTTGGAAACTTACCTGAACCGTTTGAACTTATTAGTGACTTTAACTGTCGAAATCCACTAACACCAGAGTCAAATTAGATAGAACCCTCCGTAATAACTACAAGTCTAGCAACGTCCCAAATTTAGTCACGACCAACAAGTGTGATCTAGGATCTCCATCACCACTCCTAAATATACAGCGTGCGGTATTTCCGAGAGAGTATCGATAAAAGAGCACATAGAATTAACTCAATCAAGATCCTAACATTTTACAGCCCATAATCGGTCCTTTTCTTATTCCTTATTCACTTTTAAATGCTTTTTAGAGGCTGATTTTTTCCTACTTTTCTAGCGTATCATTTTATTTTTTTATCGATCTCTTTATTATTTTTTCTTTTAAGCACATTTGGACTTATTGGCTCATTCATAGATAAGCATCTTTTTGAGGATTTTTATTAAAAGGAAAGAGGGGAACCATAGACTAATGTTTTTAAATTTAAAGAGACGTATGTTTTAATGTATACCAAGCCCCAAGAAAAGAAAATTAATTTCATTAAGTGTTGAGTGGCTTAGAATTACCCGAATATCAAGTGATATGGTGCCTTGGTTAGCTGATCCACCTGAGCTTTCCCGACTGGTTAAATTGCAGTCAAGCACAGACACTATGGACACTAGTCCTTAATCACTTGGTTAGTTTATAGTCAAGCTCATTTCCGGACTCTTTTGACTCAATAAAAACATTTTTGGTTTGAAAATTTTTGAAAACAACTCAAAAATAAAGAAAATGAATCAAAAACAAAGAAAAAGAAACATTAGTAACAATAAAAAATCTCCCGGACATAACTTACACCGTCCCGGTGTAAAATCAAGTGAGGAAGGTACTGCAAACTAATGTAAAAGAGAGGGGATAGGAGTTACTAGGCTGCTGGTCGAAAATATGGAGAGTTAGACGACCATTTTTGATGTTTCGGTAAACCAAGATGAAGAGCAATGGTCCGATTTTGCAATCCGGGAAGACTGCTCCGGGCAAACTGAAAACTTACTACAAACAAAAAAACTTGGTTAGTAAAAATGGAGTATTAAGGCTGAAACTCATACCAATATTATTGTGTCCGAGTTTGGTCTCTTCGGAATGCTCGATTTGGCTTATCTTGATGAGAAATTGGGCTGGTGCGATTTTGACCATTCCAAGGCTGGTTTTTTCTTGAGAAATGCCTTATTCATATGATACTAAGTAGGTAAATTGTTAATTTGACAAATTGGTTCGCTTGGCGGAGCTTGATTTGGTCTTGGCCAAGTTTTTCTTTGGTTCCTGGCCAATCTGGCGCTCCGAAGTGAAGTATGTGCGCTTCCAAATCTGCTTGAGTTTTTCTTCATAAAATTTCCACTTTATTTGGGCATTTTTTAGCAGTAGGACTTGGTTCAACTCCTAGGTAAGAATTTCAGAGAAACCAAATTCGTCGGTTTTATGTCTCGTTGAGTCAAAATATGATGAAGATCTATGCCAGCCTCATTCTCACGTTTTTCCGAAATTATTTAATGATGTTCAGCTGGCGTGGAAATTGGTTTGGCTTAAAATTCTCTTTAGGTGCTCCGGTTGTGGTTTTTGTCCCTTTGATCACATCTTTAAGCCTTTGAATGTAGATGGGGAATGGCTCTTCCTTTACTGGATCACTCTTAGCTTTGAAATAATCTTCATTCTGAACACAATACTCTTTTGCATGAATTGAAAATGAAGTTCATTCTTGGAGTTCCTTTGAAGTCCAAATTCTTACAATTTTTGCTCCATAGGCTTGCCTTTGTTTTCAAGGGTATTTGAGGGGGTTTTAAAACCTTGAAATGTCCCTTGGATCCTCTATGATGTTCTAGAAAATTTTGGTTAATTTCGTGCTTGACGGCAATGAAATGGCTAAGTTGCAAGAAATTGCTCGATTTAGGCTCTTTATAGCTTCAAGTGTGTATCCTTGTGTTCTTGAGTCCTAAAAATCACCATAAAATGGTATATATATATTGAATTTACTTGGTTACCTTGAAATATTTGAGCTTATGCATGATCCGACCAAGAAAATGTGAAAATTGGATGTTTGGTATTGTTTTTCTCGGTCATATGCATGTCCGGATGGGAAATGGGTTGGTCAGGACGTGGAAATGGATGGTCGGGATGGGTTAAGGCTCGGAAGGGTAGGGAGCAGTTGGAAAAGTTGGCAGGACCGGTGTTGGCCGGAAAAAGGGGGGTGGCCAGTGTTGGAGGCAAAATGCCTCGGCCGTGTGAGGCACAACGGCCGTGACACCGGTCAGGGGTCTGGTATTGGATGGCGGCCGGTCATGGGATTCCCTAGACCGGTGCTGGGTGTTTCCTGGGACCGGGTGGTGGATTCCCTGTGACTGGTCAGTGCGTTGATTTTTGCGAAACCCAGTATTTCGGCTCAAACGTCTAGAACATGTCTGAATTAAATTTTCTTCATTTTTCTTCCTTTCCAAAGTAGATTCCTAAAAAAAGTATTTAAACTTAAAAAATATTTATTAAAACTGATAACACCAAAATTGAAAAACTTATTCCGAAGATCAAAGTCTAAAAAATCAAAATCAAATAAAACTAAGGAAATAACATATGGGTTGCCTCCTATAGAGCACTTGTTTAAAGTCAATTAGCTCGACTCCTAGGCATTTTTAGATGGGAGGAAGCCTCAGTGGAGAGTTAAATCTCTATCCTCTGGTTGTAGATCCTTGAGATGAAATCTCCTCCTGTTCTTGTACTTCTACATCCAATGCAATTGTTTGAATTGGTTGAGGAACCGAATTTTCATTGCTGGAAGATATCCATGAGGTGTTATCTTGTAGTAAAGGTCCTTATCAATATGATTGAAATGTATGCTTCCATTTGGTCAATCCATGATAGTTCCCACAGTTGCGAGAAAGCTTCTTCCAAGTATCAAGCTTGATGAATGCTTCGTCGCTACTTCGACAACCTGAAAATCAGTAGGCACAAGATCATTATTAATTCTTACTAGGATACCATGTAATGATCTTAAAGGTCTTCTTATGATCCATTAGCGAAGATGACACACATTTCCGAAGGAATGAAGTTTGTAAAACCAAGCCGTTCAGCAATATGTGATGGCATGAGGTTCACTCCAGCTCCAAAGTCGCATAAAGCGTTTTCAAATACTTTTTTGTTGATGGAACACATGATGATGAAGAGTCATGGGTCCTCCAATGTTTAGAGAGTGCTAAAGTGCCTGTTAGAATCCATGACTTGATTGAACAAGCCTTCTATTCTTTCCAAGTCCTGAAGAATGTTTTCAAAACATTTCCTGAGCTCCCTTTGAGTAGCCCATGCTCTTTTAAACGTAATAGCAGCTGGTAGCTCACAAGATATCTTGAGAAATTCTTTCCAATTCTCTCTTGAAATGAAGGAACTTGCTCCTCTTGATTCCAAGTAAACATTGTCGTTTTTATGATCAAACTGAAGCCTAGTTGTCCTCTTAAAGGGCGTGCGAGATTTCACTCCTTAAGGCATGGATTTTCCAATGGCTTGAAATTAAAAGCTAGGATCTCTCCCTTCTGGTCATTAGTCTTAGTGACGAAATTGGTGGAGTTTGTTTCATTCTGCACTAGTTTCTTCTCGATGTCTTTGATATGAGAGCTTAGGAGATCAAGATTGATCTTGATATCACGAATCTCAGGGGTTTCATGGTCCATTCTTCCCATGTTTTTGTTTGCATCTTGATGATCGTCTTCCATCATTGCGTTAGTTCCATTGGCACTAGACACCAATTTTTCTAAACTGTCTTCCAACTCTCTTTGATCCTTTCATCTTACTCTTTCTTGAACTTTTTGATCCTAAGATTTAAGATTCGTAAGTCCAAAAACAGTTCCTTTGCTTAGCTTTCACGTCCTCAACCAAAGACTCAAGTCTTATGTCCATAGCTTTCACGTTCCTGCTTTCTTCAAGACGATTTTTTTGCTTCTCATTGGGTTTCTGTGGAATTTCGTAGGGAACAAGTGTGTAATAACTCTTGGAAAGCTGCTTCTATGTGGCTTAGAATCAAGTTTAATCCTTGAAAAGTGAGTTCAAGCTTCTCAATCCTTTCTTCAAGGGAAAAATTTTGGTTATCCAGAGACCTTAAGGGTGTGTAAGGACTTAGATTTTCTGCTCCATATCGCCATGAATCTCGAGAAGTTGCTCTGTCAAGTGCTCGATCTTGAACTCCAAAAACCTTAAGGGTGTGTAAGGACTTAGAAGATGAGATAAGGACCGTGATACTTCTGACCTTGGAGTGTAGATCGTGGAAGATGTCGCAGTTTCGCATGAGAAAGAAAACTATGGAGATTTCGGTTCAGGGATCTCCCTACATGGTTTTGAAGTGCAGATCTTCTTTATTTCGGTTCGTATGAGTTTTCTAGCGCTATGGAGTCAATACACCAGCCTCTTTGAGTTGATTTTTGGCTTAAACTTTGCCTCCAATCACGTTCTCCTTGAGGTTGACCTCTTGGCTCAACATAGTCTCTCTCAGGCTGATAGGCATGAGGATATTACTGAGTATCCACCATGAATTCATCAAGTGAATGAGGACTAGAGTAGCTAGATCCTTCAAAATTTTCATCAATAGCTGTAGAGAGATTTAGGCTTTCGAATTTTAGGCTTTGGTTTCTTGTATTTTCCCTGAAAAACATAAGAGAAATAATTACATATGTTAGTAGAATGGAAAAATAAGATTCCTAATAGAAAAAGGACAATTCCAAGTGTTATTATCTACAAAGGAAAAGGGAAAACAAAAATATTAGTAAATTAATCTAAATCCTAAGTGTTAGAATCCTAAAAGAATTAAAAGTTAAAAGTAAAAACCAGACCGAATTTTTTACAAGGAAACGAAATTTTCTACAAGGAAGTCGAAATTTATAGAGAAAAAAAAAAGAAATAAAAGTTTTCCTAGACTTAATCTCGGATCTAAATCCCAAGGTAAACATAACTAATCCCCGGAAACGGCGCCAAAAACTTGATGTGGGGTCAAGTTTTAACCCAACTAAAACCTAGATGCAAGTGTACAACATTCACAGTAATAGGGATCGAATCAACAGGGACTAGCAGTCACACGTAGAACTTATATGATTTTAGACTATGCTAGGAACAAGATATGCAAGGGTGTTGTCAATGTTTTGTTTGGTTTTTATTGTTTTATGAATGCAAATGAACCTACTCTATATGCTAATTTACAAAGGATATATCAATGAAAAGATATGCATCAAACAGCAGGAAGTCAAAGTAAACAAGCAGGAGTTAAAATTTGACTAGGGGCATAATATTTAGGTCTAGAACACAACCACTAATATAGATCCTCTCCACTTTCGAAGTTCGTGATTCTATACCTAAACACCAAGGAACATCGTCTTTTGGACGACCATGTAATGAGTAAACACGCATTAAAACAATCAAAACTGATTGTTTACGATTCTAAACCGATCTACTTTCGAAGCCTACTTAGAAATGCTCATAAAATACTAAATCCAGTGGCAATTCAAGATTTTGGAATGCATACAACTATAGATCTATTCACAATCCAGCTTCCTATGTAAATAGCATTAACGTATGAGCAAAGATGATAACAGTATTGATAAAACCTAATCGATTAGTAATCATATTCAAGTAAACTCATTGACTCCTTGTAATCTATTGTCTAACAAGAAAACTAATATATATTAAAAACATGTAAACACGAAATCAATCATGGCAGCAAACATTCATATCAAATCAAAGGGAGAAGGATAGATAAAACCGAATGATAGAAGAAATATGGATGCATTGAGATGAGATGGGTCATTTGGAGGCTACAAGGGGCACGAACCCAAAGGGTGCCGCCTCTACCTCCTTAGGAACATATTCGATATAAAACCTAAAAAAACTCTCCTAAAAACAAAAGCTAAAAGCAACTATTTATTGTACATTTCCTCATTAGGTCAAATTGTGTAAAATCGAGCCTTAAGGCCTCCAAATGTTGGGTTTCATGTAAAAAGGTCTTGAGTTGAGTTCTTGGGTATAAAAAGGTTTGGAATAGATCTAATTGAATCTGGAGAATATCTGGTTCTAAACCCAAATTGTCTTCCTTTTGTTTTGGCTTTTCTACATACCCTTCATCTGCGAGACAGTTGGACAAGTCTTAAGTAAAATTGGCGTAACTTTATGTCTACTACTCCAAATGATGCGAGGCCACCTTTATCTGAAAGCTAATTCAATTCTATAGCTCCATTACAAATTTCATCAAAATACATTGAGGACAAGGCCTTCATCTCGGATGTAATTTGGATGTTCGGAAACTGTCCAGAAACTTACTTTGCTCCAATTAGCTCCACAAATCTCTAAATGTCATTGGTTAACCTGAAATGACATGAAATACCGTAAATATAATAGCACCAAAATACCAATAAAACATGATAAAATATAAAGGAAAAGTTATAAAATAATGGTGTTATCAAGGGTTTCCAAGAGAGAATGTTCTAACAATTTTCGCATCATAGTTGAATTATTGTGTAGATAATGACGATTAATTATCTATTGTGGACGTGAAAACCTACAAAACATATATCATCATCAAGCCCAATGGTATAGAACGATTTACAACACTCTGGTTTTAAAAATTCGCTAAGTTTGATTTATGTTTTGTTTTGTTAGAATATTGGCATGATACTTGGTTTATAAATAAATAGTGATACATGAAGAGAGTTTAAAAGAATTATAAGTTAATTTGCTTTAAGGTCATTTGTCGTGAGAAAACTCCACAATTAAGTTTTTTTTGTGTTGGAGTTGGACTAGGATAGATAACCTATTGGGAATGATTCCCATATTGTGCGAAAGAGGACAAAGCTAAGGAAAAGATTGCATGATGATTTGTAAAAACAATAAACAAACTCTTTAAAGCCACCAAAGGTAGTGCTTCTGTCCATCACACAAAGTGAATCTGCGGGTTTGAATAGAGAACTCTGAGGAACATAGAGGTGCAAAAAATGATGCTACAATAGGGCATTTGAGCCAAACCCAAATGATTTGATGTGTGGTGGTTTTTTTCTTAAAGTTTTTAATTGAGAAAGGGTTTTTTCTTTTGTATTTTGGTCTTTTCGGAGTCTTTTGCTTTTCTTTGGTGTTTATGCAGATTCCAAGTTCATTTCATGGAAATGGATGCAATTAGAATGTTTCCTGGAGCTTAAAGTGCACTGCGAACATGAGAAGCAGGAATAGGCACAGAGCTATCAATCCACTACAGAATGGGTGGAATGGATATTGGGTGGAATGGATCAGTCGATCCATACCCTCGGATTGACTGATCCAGTTCTTATCGCGAAACCTGAGTCTATCAGTGTGGAGTAAATGATGACTCACACCATAAGGTTTGACGTTCCTGGTGCCCAATGAGGATGTTACACTTGGTAATTGGGGATGAGCTTGATATCTCACTTTACGGAGTCATACTAGCGTATGCTGAGAGCTTAAAAAAATTATTTGACTACTTATGCACCGTAATGCACTTATCTTTTTAGTAACTTGCTTGAGAGAACTCCACAGTAAAGTATACTTGTGCTAAAGCAGGATTAGGTTGCTGACCACTTGGGAATATCGTGCTAGGATGGAAAAAGCACAGAAAACAATCACATTAAGATTTGTAGGGAAAATAAAAACTCTTTAAATCCTCTCGAGGTAGCGCTTCCGACAATCAAATAAGATGGATCANGAAGGGGGGGGGGGGGAGAGAGAGAGAGAGAGAGAGAGAGAGAGAGAGAGAGAGAGTCGAACAGTAGGTTACAATTTGGTAACAAGACGGTCCCCGCAACAGTTTGGAGTCACGGTGGCTCACACCATTGGGGATCGAGTCTGATAATTCGATTTATAGATAAATAGTGGTGTGTGACAAGAGCTTAAAAGGATTGATTTTGCTATCCATGTTATCAAATTACACAAACTTTTTGGTCACTTTTTCTCACAAAAATTCATAGTTAAGTCTGCTTGTGCTTGAGTAGGATTATGTTAGATGACCTACCAGGAAGTGATTCTCGATATCATCCGATTGAAAGCATGCACGAGAAAAATTGGGTTATGATTTTCAGGGACAGTGAATAACTCTTTAAAGCCTCTTAAGGTAGCGCTCCCAAGGATCGATTAAAGCGGATAAAAAGACCAATAAATTTAATAGATAAGTCCTTTAATTTGAATCATACAAGGATAATCAATCTACTGTCATAGTATCAATTATTAATTTTTAAACAACCTAAATTATACAACTCTCATTGGTAATTAAGTGAATAAACAAGCACAAAGTTCAGATTCGATAGTTAAAAAAACTCGGGTAAAATCACTCCCATGAGTACTCAGGTTTTGCTCATCCAAATTACTCAAGGAAATTCAAAAACACTTTCGGTGAGTAAAGTAATCCTAAATGACAGTAGCTAAATGGTCAATCAATCAATAATCATCAAATAACAATCTAGATGAAGGGCCTAAGGAATCATCAAATCTAACAACAAAACAATCAATCCATGAATCCCCTTTGAAAACCCCTAATCCTAATAGGTAAACTACTCAAAGCTCGTCATAACAGTAGGTATGCAGGAGATATAAGTAGAAAACATCAATTGATTAGGATTAAAGAGTTTATAAGACTTAGCAATTTCGATTACAAGTGAGATCTTCCCTTAGAAGCTCTTACAATCCAAATCTCTTGAAGAAACAAGTATGTCACGGGTTCTCTGCCTCCTAGGTCTATTCTCTCTCTCAAAATTCGTGGCTCCTCCTATTTAAGGCTAAAGAAAAGCATTTATAAAGCTAGGTTTTCTTAAGTCGTCTAGGGTTAAGTCGGTTTTGATGGAATCGAAATCGGGTGAGTGGACCGAAAGATATGATGCAAAATCTGTCTCTGATCACGAAATCCCGCCAGGACTGGTATGGGAAAAAAATGAACACTTGGCCGGTGCTGGGAATCACGTCACCGGGTCACAACACTCTAACTGCTCCACTTGCTCCATTTTCAAGACAGACAGACATGTCTTTGCTTAAACGGTTGTAACTTCTTGGTCACAACTCCAACTGACTTCAAACCACTTGCATTTGAAATCTATCTCAAAATTTTATCATCTGACCAAATTTCAGCTCAATCCAATGAAGGAAAGACCTTGTTTCATGGCAATCTTTCAGATGCTGAGAATTTGTCCAGATTGATAAAATGCAAAACTCAAGCGTTTGAGCTTCTTTCCTCTTGATCCGTCAATGAAACTTGCTTGTAAATATGAATAAAGTCCAATCAGCACGTTTATCCATCATTTTTGATGATTTGACCTATTTAGTTCCTAAAATCACAAATACGAGAAAATTACCTCTAGAGGTGATAAAGTGTTAAAAACCTGCAAACAAAATTAAGTAAAAATCCAACTAAAAACAGTAAAATAATTGTGTTACCAACTCCCCCAGACTTAGTTTATTTCTTGTCTTCAAGCAAAGAAAATTCAAGAACGGAAAAGAGGTTTGAAAACGCGGGAACATACCTTTGTCATCTAAAACATTGCTCGGGGTCCTCTCGATTATCTTCATTCAGCAGCACCAACATACAGAATTTAACTTCCACGTACTGCCCCTTTCTTAGCAACCATTCCAATTCAAGCCAAGATCACAAAGAAAACAATATCTTCACTGGCCCTTAATTATTTTTAATGTGCGCTCTCATCGAGGGAATATCGATCTAAAAACAAGTGACCCATACTCAAACAAATTCCTAAACACATTAAACCTTCATAAAGCTCAATTCCCATTCAGTTCATATGCTTTAGAGGCTGAATTTTTCCTAGTTTTTTAGGGTATCATTTTATTTTTTCTATCAACCCATTTGAGAATTGATTTTTTTCTACTTTTCTATTGTATCATTTTATTTTTTTCTCTTGATCTTTTTTTTTTCTTTCTTTTCTTTTTCTTTATAAATGAAGCACGAATGGAATAAGTCTCCGTGAGTCTTAAGGGTTCGAAATTTTTAATAAATGCCCCTATAATGATTTCACCGAATCTTAAATCCATAAAATTTGAAAGAAATAGTATAAGGGAAATCATTCACTAGAAATTTTTAGTGTAAGGCCTGAAAAAAGGAGTTTATCAAAGCATACAAAACCCCAAAATGAGAAATTAATTTCAAATTAAGGTGGATTCAGCATCGAAAAATTTGAGTCCTAAAGAGACATGGTCGTCCTAGTAGGTTGATCTTCTAAAACTTTTTTGTTTGGTAAAATCTGCAGTCAATAACTACTATTGAAGCAACACAAAAGTTAACACAAGACAAAATATTCCAGCAACATTAGATATAGTTTCCAACATGTTTTGACTCAATAAAAACATCAAAATGACCCAAATAAAAATAAAAAGTACATAAGAAAGAAAAAAACGACGTTAGCAACGGATAAATCCCCCCAGACTTACCTTACACTGTCCTGGTGCAAAAGCAATCTATAGTCGGGGATGATGGTCTAAATAAAATAAAAACAAGAATAAAATGAAATGCAAAAGACAAAGACAGAAACGATAGCACCTGATAGAAGTTTCGATCCCCCCCCCCCTCATTTCGAAAGTGTTGCTCAAGGTCTCCTTACCATTGCTTGCAAAATTATTGCCATGTCTTTTTGTTGCCTTTTCGATGTTTTCTTCAGTTCTACATTCTCCATTATAAAATTATTGAGTTTCAATGAGGATTTAGTGAAAAAAATGAGAATTTCCTTCGAAAATACTTTGAATTTAACAACATTAGCAAAAGTCTCCAAACCTTGAATTTTGTGTTCTTAGAGTTCTAAGAACCCTTTCAAAATAATGATGATGTTTTGAGAGATTTTATATCTAAATATGCTTAAACATAACCAAAACATTATTTTCTCCTTCTCATTTTCGAAATTGGTTTGCAAAATTTGGAAAAATTGATTTAGTTTTATCAAAACCGGGTTAGGAGTAAATTGAAAAACCAAAATGAGTTCCTCGATTCGATTAAGTTCGATTAATTTGGTTCCTAAATTTTGGAATCATATTGGAACAGATAGTTTTCCGGTTTGGTTTGGTTCGGTTCGGTTCTGGTTTGATTTGAATCGACAAAAATCATCATGTGAGTATAAATTTTTGGATATTTTTGGATACTTTCGGTTATTTTTGGACATTCTAACTATTTTTGGGATTATTTTTAATACTTTTGGTTCTTTTTGGTTACCCGAATATTGCGGTTCAGTTTGATTCAAGTTATATCGGTTCTCAAAAATTGGAATCGATTGGGTATTAGTAATGTTTTCGGTTTCAATTCGGTTTCGATTATTCGATTCGACTTTTTCGGTTCCAGTAAGTTTATCCAGGTTTAGTTACAAAAAACAATTCTCAACATTAGATGATTTTTATTATTTTTTTAAATTTATTTTCCCTTATAAAGTTTTACTTTTTCAAAAAGGAAAAGTTTGGAAAAATAATTATTTTTAATTGGTTGCATTTACAAAAAAAACGATGTGGTTAAACATCTTCTTCTCAAACAGAATAACAAAAAACAAGCTCTCTTCACTCTTCTGAAACAAAAGCTCAGATCGAAAATCGCTTTTGAGGCCGACAACTGGTGGCTTTCAAAGCATCGATTCCGTCCTCCTCTTTCTTTTGTGTTGTTTGTTTGGTTTACTTTAGTGCCTTTGGAAGGAGCATCTTTGAATTTTCAGAGGAGCGTGGTCACTGAAGTTGGCGTGTCGGACCAGCTCCATATCTATGCTTTCAGGTAGTCACGCAACTATATTTTCTCCGGATATGTGCTCTTCATGTTTTCTCGATTTTCCCTCATTAGGGGTTCATTAACTCTTCTTTCTTGAGATGTCGGGGTTGTGAAGATTTCAGTTAGGTTTCATCTCTGTGAGGTGATTCTAGTCCTCCCATGAGTCCGTTGGTTTTATGTCACACTCATCGTTCATCTTGGTTAAGGATTTTTGGAGAGTCTTGGCGGAGCCACCGTAGGTTTCTCGGTGTAGTCTTTGATGTCGGATGTGTATGTGATGGTTGTGAAGCCTTTTCAGCTAGCTAGATCAAGTTGTTGTGTGCAAGTTCCTTTGGTTGGCATTGGTCGATCTTGTGTGTTTGGTGTGTCCTTGGATTTTGCAAGGTCGATTGGTCCCAACTGCGTTGGAGTCTCCGCATTTGTATTTCTTAGTGATGAACTTTGGTAAGTGGAGTGAGGGGTTGCTTGGAAGTGTACTTTTCCTTGGTTGAAATGACGGGTGTTTAATGTGAGCTGTTTGGTTTCTTGGTAAGGAAAAGGAGCTTCAGCTCACTAGCTTCTATTCGAGGAGTATTCGATTGTTAAAAATGTGCTTTCCTCGGCTACTCGGGGTATGGTTTACCGATGTGCTCGTGGCTTCTAGTCAAGAAGCCATATAGTTAGATCCGGTTGCTCGTTGCTTCTCTGCGGTGAAGCAGTATAATGGGCTTCTCCTTCACCCCAAATAACATCGACTTCGGTTGCTTTGCGCTTAACTCGCTTCCCTCCTCGTTGGTTCCACTTTCTTTGAAGTTTTTGTTCCGTTGGATCTAGTGTTGTTTGTTGATGTTTCAAATTCAGTCTACTATAATGTTTCAATCTTGGTTTTCGACTTTGTTTGGCTCCGGATGTGTTCATATAAACCCGCCGGTTGTGGCTTCAGAAAGATTGAGATCTTTGTCAGCTTAGAATATCAGTTAGTGTAATTTCCGTAATGTTATTATAATAAAATTAGATTAAAATAAAAGACTTCGCAACACTTTTTCCCAAGTTTCTCACTTGTAGCTCTTATGTTATTGTCTTAGCTTTGTTGATCTTTTCCTTGTCCATGATTGACCCATCAAATCCATTACCTCTGTTGACCCTTTAAATGTATCTTTTGTTGTTCATAAAGAATATGAACTCTGTCGCATATTAAATTTGGATGTGTCATATTTCGTGTAGACACTTGTTAGCTTTCATGTCCCTGCATGTGATTGAAAGCAACCATCTTTCTCCAACATTCACTGTTAAAATGATTCATCATCAAAACCTGCAACAATTATAGAAGCTTCAGAAGGCGTCGTGATGAGTTGCAGTAAAAGGTTTAATTTGGTGTTCTGACATAAGCTTCACCTCGAGTTTTGCTCCATTCTTCGAATCGTTTGAGCATGCACTGAGCATTGTAAATCGCCAAAGCAGCTGAATGATATGGACTATAATAAAACATCTCATACTCCACTAAGCAAAGCTCGAAGAATGTTTAAAACTCAAGCTGAAATATACAAAACTTAGATTTCATAGATAATAATAATGATTGATTCTCTCTATATATTAAAATTAATATAAATGATCAAAAGTGCTTACAGACCTTTTAGTCATATTCAGTAGTTTTAAGAAGCTGTCTCATGAACACATATGAAGTTAGTAGACAGAAACTCAACCGCAAGGTATTCGATATTAACTTCTCCTGCAAATAAAAAGGAAAGAACCATCAACACAATGAATCATCTACATAAAGAGACCATCCACGGTTATGAAACTGTTGGTTCTTGATGTCAAGCCTCCAATTTCAAGAGCCACGACCACAACCAAGGCAGCATCCAAACTACTTTATCTTCTACCAGCCACTATCACACCGCCGCTTACTCCATAGCTATCATCACGGTTTTTGGGCACCTATAATGCTAGAATAAAGAATTTTTCAAGTTTTGCATTTGATTTCTGATCACCATCCACTATTCTACTGAATTCAAGCTCTGGAAAGGGTTCCTTCTTTCCAGGAGACCAAGGAAAGGGTTCCTTCTTTCCAGAAACCATAAGAACATATAAAAAGTTGGGGTCTTTAGTCAAGAAAAGAAGCATGATATCTTTTTTGCATCCACAACAAGAGTTATCTTAAGTATACAGCTTGTAAGTTACCAACTGAAATTTCTTAAAGCAGTAACTACAATGAGACTCCAAAGTCGAATTAATCATATACCTGGTTAATTCATGTTTTTTTCTAGTAGTGAGGTTGAATATGAAGGTCTTCTTCATTTCTAGTAGTGCACGTATCATGTCCTTGGAGCTGCACAACAACTAATATACGATTTAACAATTAATTTTTTCAAAACAAAAGGACAGTGTAATGACCACCTGAGAGAGAAGGAGAAAAATAATACCTGATAACAAACAACACCAATTAGAAGAAGAGCATCAGTGAGCAATGGGTTTCTCTGGTAAACTACGTTGGCAACGAAAGTGATGAGGACATTCAAGCTGAAAAGACTCCAAAAGAAGCTGAAACACAAGAGATTGAAGCTCCCATTGTGTTTGAAGGCCCAATGACTCGTGCAAGAACTAAAGTACTGAAACACAAGTAGAATCAATGCATGATGAAAGCATTCAAGCCAGAAGGACAACCTATAGGACATCAAGAACGAGCTGAAGACTTGAGCAGATTTGAAGACTACGCTAAAGAAGGCATGAAAAGACTTGAAGACCAAGAAGAGAAGCGAGAAAGCTGGAACTTCCTTTCAAGCCAAGCTGAAGCTCATATCTACCTCTTCACTTGTGAAGTCCAAGGAAAAGATTCTGGAGCATGAAAAGAAAACACCAAACATATAAGTTTTTAAATTCAGAATATTGCTAATAAGTTTCCTTTTTGGTTGTTTTGCAGGATTTTATTTAGTATAAGTTTTAAAGAGTCAGTTTCCTTTTCGATTGTTTTGAGAACTTATTGCTACATGATTTCTTGTATTTTTTCTTTCCTTTTTTTTCTTTGAGTCGACCCTTGGAGGTCAAGGCTGTTGAACCATTATAAGGTTCCTTTGCAGCATTGTAGTTCTTCACCTTTTGATTATCAATAAAATAATGCAGTTCATCAAAGCTCTATTGCTTGTAAACTCTTCTCCTTCTAGGCGTGTGATATAGCCTTGAAAGAGACCTTTGTTGTATCAGAGATCTCTCCATAATCTATGCGGTGCAATTCAATCCTAATCTAGTTCTCCCTCGGAATAAACAGAATCGAGACAGCTCTTATGTCCCTTTCCACCCCTTTGATTTGAAGGCTGCAAATCTGATATTGCTGGACATACAAGCCTTGATAGCTTGTGCTTGTATCATCTTTTGGTATCAGAGCTGAAGTTCCCCAACCAAAGGTTGTTTCTATCCTTTTTCTTTCTTTTCGATTCATAGTTTTAATAGTTTCTGTTCTGTTTCGTTCAGTTTAACAAAAAAAATAATTAGGTTTGCAGCATAATTAGATCGTTCTTAGTTCCCACATAAAAATCAAAAAAAAAGTTAATCTTTCTGTTAGTATTTATCTAAGAGCTCTTGTCATAAGTCTTTGCATCTGTTTTGAATTCAAGCATCAAACTTTTGCTGGTGATTTTATTCAATCATCTCTGTGAGGCTTTGATACTTTGCTATCGTATTTCATTGTTACATCAAACGTGATCTACAAGTTATGGGAGACACAAACGCTGCTCTTTTGGAGGTTATAGCGGGATTACGAGCTGAATTGGTAACATTTGGTGAACGATTAACAAGAATGGAGCAACCAGCAGCTCCACTATCACCAGCAGTACCACCTCTATCTCAGAACAGAGCTGCTGTACAAGCAGAAGGGAACCACGGGGAAAGGCACAATGAGCCAGCCTTGGAGGAGCCTAATGATGAGTTTGATGGGCAACCAGGCCTTGCTAGGAGATTCCTAAGGCGTAGAGGACCACCTAGAGGCAATGTGGAGGAAGATTTTGACGAACCAGCACCCCCAGCTCGTCAAAACAAGAATGATATTAAGCTAACAGCTCCTAGTTTTGCACGAAAGGTTGATCCAGAAGCATATCTGGATTGGGAGAAAAGGATGGACAATATCTTTATTTACCATAACCATTCTGATCCAAAACGAGTCGCCTTAGCAGTAGCTCAACTCACAGACAATGCCTTAATCTGGTGGGAAAGGGTTACAATGACAGAAGGAGGAATCGGCTGAGAGCTATTGACTCTTGGTTTGATATGAAAGACATCATGAGACAAAGGTACGTACCTGCTCATTTTTATAGAGATTTACAGCGACGTTTTCGTAGTCTTAAGCAGGGAAATAGGTCAGTAGAGGAATATTACGAAGAATTTGAATGCTTAAGGACCCGGCTGGAACTAAATGATGATGAGGATGCTCTTATTGCACAATTCTTAGACGTTTACAAGAAAGGATCAGTTGCAAAGTGGAACGACTATCCTATCAAGACATGCATGATCTATTTCAATTATCTGTGCAAGCTGAACAACACATCAAGAGAAAGATCAGCCATGCTAGAAATAGAACCTAAGTTTCTTGGAACCCAAACAGCAACAGAGCTCACAAAAAAGGCAAAGCCATAGAGTTTGACTCTCGGTTCAAAGGAAAGTCTAATGAGGCCAACAAAGGCACCATGACTGACACAAGTAAGTCCATTAATACTCAAAGATATAACGTGTTTTAAGTGTAAAGGCAGGGGACACATGGCTAGAGAATGCCCAAACCCGAGGATTATGCTTATAACCGAAGCTGGAGACTATGAGTCGCAAGATGAGGGTGAATTTCAAACTGAAGATGAATATGGAGAAATAGAGTACCCAGACATGGGGGAGATTCTTGTGACCAGAAGAGTTCTTAGTACTATGGTAGACCCAACCAAAACCATTCAAAGAGAAAACATCTTCCACAGCCGATGCACAATCAAAGGAATGGTATGTGGTCTTATTATTGATGGTGGTTTTTGTACTAATGTGGCGAGTGCTCATATGGTTGATAAGCTCGCTCTTGAGAAAGTCAAACACCCACGGCCCTATAGACTAAGATGGTTCGATGACCAGGTAGAGCTCAAGGTAAGTGAACAAGTAACTATTCCATTTAGTGTGGGTAAATACCAAGATCATGTTCTTTGTGATGTTGTTCCTATGCAAGCTAGGCATTTATTGTTAGGTAGACCATGGAAATTTGATAAAGAAGCTAAGCATGATGGTAGGACTAATATGTACACGTTTATGCATGATAAGCGTAAGATTAGTTTAGCACCTCTTACACCATCTTAAGTGCATGAATTACAACTGAAAATGCTTAAGGAAAAGGAGGGTAGTATTAAGTCTAATTTCTTGGTTCAGCCTAGTCGAGTAAGGAAGGCCATAGATACCAAACACAGAATGCTACTAATGGTCTTTAAGGAGATTTTGAGGACAGGTATAGGAGAACTTGAGCTTCAAATAGAGGTTGAGGAGTTGCTAGACAGATTCAATGATGTGTTTCCAGAGGAGATACCTAATAGTTTACCACCTTTGAGAGGAGTGGAACACCAAATAGACTTCGTTCCAGGAGCTGCACTACCAAATAAGCCAGCTTACCGTATGAGCCCTGAGGAAGCTAAGGAGCTAGAAAGACAAGTAGCAGATCTTTTGGGCAAAGGTTACGTGAGAGAAAGCCTTAGTCCTTGTGCTGTTCCGGTTCTATTAGTACCCAAGAAAGATGGGACATGGAGAATTTGTATGGACTGTCGAGCAATAAACAACATTACCATCAAGTATAGACACCCGATCCCAAGGCTAGATGACATGCTTGACGAGCTAAGTGGAGCTACTTTCTTTTCAAAGATAGACCTAAAAAGTGGGTATCATCAAGTAAGAATGAAAGAAGGAGACGAATGGAAGATTGCCTTCAAAACCAAGCAAGGGCTTTACGAGTGGATGGTTATGCCATTTGGACTCACTAACGCCCCCAGCACCTTTATGCGTCTAATGAATCAAGTTCTTAGAGCATACATCAGTAAGTTTGTAGTTGTTTATTTTGATGATATACTAATTTACAGCAAGTATTTTTCTGATCATATGACACATCTTGAGCTTGTTCTAAAGACACTTCGATAAGAAGGGCTTTATGAAAACTTAAAGAAGTGTTCATTATGCACTAACAAGCTGGTGTTTTTAGGATTTGTTATAAGTTCGCAGGGATTACAGGTCAATGATGAGAAAATCAAATCCATTCAAGACTGGCTAGCTCCTACGAACATAAGCCAAGTGAGGAGTTTCCATGGACTAGCCAGCTTCTACCGCCAATTTGTGAAGGATTTCAGCAGCATAGTCGCGCCTATCACTGCTGTGATAAAGAAAAGTGTTGAGTTCATATGGGGAGAAGCACAACAGAATGCATTCCAAGCCTTAAAGGATAGGCTAACCAATGCACCGGTTCTGGTTTTACCAGATTTTAACAAAACTTTTGAAGTAGAATGTGATGCTTCTGGAATAGGAATTGGAGCTGTTTTAATTCAAGAAGGAAAACCAGTGGCATTCTTTAGTGAGAAGCTTGGGGGAGCAACACTCAAAGAGTTATATGCTCTTGTTCGTGCATTCGAAACTTGGCAGCACTATCTATTGTCAAGAGAGTTCGTTGTGCACACAGACCACGAGACTCTCAAGAATCTTAGAGGATAAACCAATCTGAAAAAGAGGCATGCACGTTTGCTGGTGTTTATTGAGACCTTTCCATACATCATCAAGTATAAGAAAGGAAAAGAAACATTGTTGTTGATGCCTTATCAAGGAGACATACTTTAATCACAACTATGGAAGCTAAAGTCTTACAATTTGAGTTAATTAAGGAGTTATACAAAGAAGACCCAGATTTTGGAGAATGTTTCAAGGAGTGTGCTACAAGGACGTTTGGAAATTTTTATATGCATGATGGATTCATGTTTAGAGAAAGAAGACTTTGCATTCCACAATGCTGTCTTAGAGACCTGATTGTTCGTGAGGCTCATGGAGGTGGGCTGATGGGGCATTTCAGAG
Organism: Anastatica hierochuntica; assembly: GCA_900406275.1. Lineage (NCBI taxonomy): Eukaryota > Viridiplantae > Streptophyta > Magnoliopsida > Brassicales > Brassicaceae > Anastatica > Anastatica hierochuntica. Next base: position 19,745 of record OVAN01000813.1, on the reverse strand, counting down.
AAGACAAGACCTTGGCAGTAGTGAAAGAGCATTTCTACTGGCCACACCTCAAGAAAACCGTGGAAGCACATTGTGCCATGTGTGTGGTATGCAAGAAAGCTAATTTAAAGGTGCATCCTCACGGGTTATATCTACCATTACCCATTCCTACAGCTCCTTGGATTGATATATCAATGGATTTCGTGTTGCGATTACCAAAGATGCGCCACAAAGACTCAATCTTTGTAGTGGTGGACAGATTCTCGAAGATGGCACATTTCATTCCTTGTGCAAAGGTCAATGATGCATCCCAAACAGCTGATTTTTTCTTCAAGGAAGTAGTACGTCTACATGGGGTTCCGAGGACCATAGTATCAGATAGAGACAACAAGTTCTTAAGCCACTTTTGGAGGACCCTTTGGAGGAAGCTAGGAACAAAGTTAGTGTTCTCCACCACATGTCACCCCCAAATAGATGGCCAAATTGAAGTGGTGAACAGAACTTTATCTACTCTCTTAAGGGCTACCATTGGGCAGAATCTAAAGACATGGTTGGAGTGTATACCTTTTGTAGAGTTTGCATACAACTGAGCTCAACATTCTGCCACTAAGATGTCACCATTTGAAGTCGTGTATGAATTCAACCCAAAATCGCCATTGGACTTAACACCACTACCACCAGCTGAAATGGTGAGCTTAAATGGCGAAAAGATGGCTGAATACGTGAAGAAAATTCACCAAAAGGCAAGGGAGAACTGGGAGAAGAGAACTGATCAGTATGTGAACCAAGCAAACAAATGCTCTTTGAACCCGGGGAGTGGGTGTGGTTGCATATGAGGCAGGAACGGTTTCCTAACCAGAGGAGTTCTAAGCTAGCAATGCGAGGAGATGGACCATTCAAGATATTGGAGAAGATCAATGACAATGCCTATCGCCTTGAGCTGCCAGGTGAGTTTAGTATATCTCCTACCTTCAATGTTGCTGACTTATCTCCATTTCGTGCAGATGAACCCGTTTGAGGATAAAACCTTTTGAAGAAAGGGGGAATGATGAGGACATTCAAGCTGAAAAGACTCCAAAAGAAGCTGAAACACAAGAGATTGAAGCTCCCATTGTGTTTGAAGGCCCAATGACTCGTGCAAGAACTAAAGTACTGAAGCACAAGTATAATCAATGCATGATGAAAGCATTCAAGCCAGAAGAACAACCCATAGGACATCAAGAACGAGCTGGAGACTTGAGCAGATTTGAAGGCTACGCTAAAGAAGGCATGAAAAGACTTGAAGACCAAGAAGAGAAGCGAGAAAGCTGGAACTTCCTTTCAAGCCAAGTTGAAGCTCATATCTACCTCTTCACTTGTGAAGTCCAAGGAAAAGATTCAAAAGCATGAAAAGAAAACACCAAACAGATAAGTTTTTAAATTCAGATTATTGCTAATAAGTTTCCTTTTTGGTTGTTTTGCAGGATTTTATTTAGTATAAGTTTTAAAGAGTCAGTTTCCTTTTCCATTGTTTTGAGAACTTATTGCTGCATGATTTCTTGTATTTTTTCTTTCCTTTTTTTCTTTGAGTCGACCCTTGGAGGTCAAGGCTGTCGAACCATTATAAGGTTCCTTTGCAGCATTGTAGTTCTTCACCTTTTGATTATCAATAAAATAACCCAGTTCATCAAAGCTCTATTGCTTCTAAACTCTTCTCTTTCTAGGCGTGTGATACAACCTTGAAAGAGACCTTTGATGTATCAGAGATCTCTCCATAATCTATGTGGTGAAATTCAATCCTCATCTAATTCTCCCTCGGAATAAACAGAATCGAGACAGCTCTTATGTTCCTTTCCACCCCTTTGATTTGAAGGCTGCAAATCTGATATTGCTGGACATACAAGCCTTGATAGCTTGTGCTTGTATCAGAAAGTGTAGTGCTTTGCTCGATCACAACATCGCTTTCCTATTTGCTTTGTTGGTACTTCGAAGGGAATGGGGGAGAGATAGAAAGAGATACAAATCCAACTATGTTTTCACACGTGTGAAATTGTTTATGATGTTCGATTACTCGGCCACTTTCATGATATATCTCTATATCATAATAGTGTCCTTTCACACGGTGGTGGACTTAGATTTATTTATTTATTGTTAAAGCATCACCTTCTTCATCCAAAACTTTAGGCGTCACTGGATTATCTCGCTTCCACCGCCACCTTAATGCAAGAGCCAAGCGTTTATTATCCTAAACTTCATAAAAATTTTACAATAAGCAACACCACATAGCACAAACTTACAAGATAGATAATTACACTGGTTTATGTTAAACAAGTCGATTAGATTGTTTTGTTGTTTAAACCAGTTCTGTTTTGATTAAACCGGTTATGTTTTGACTATAAACAAGACGTTGTAACAAACTTGAGAAATCTTCTCCTATATCTCTATCTTTAATTCTTTACTCTCAAAAGTCGCTGTTATAAATTTATTTTTGTTTTGATTTATTTTTCGTTTAAAAATTAACACAGTTACATATGTACCCTTATCTAGCTTCTTATTTCTCATTCTTCTTTTCCAAACCTTTTCTCTTTCTTCTCTCTTTCTTCTTGCCAAAATCAGATTTTTATATATTTTATTTTTTATTCTTTTCACTCATAATTTTTATTTTTAAATATGGTTTTCATTAGAATCTCAATTTTACAGTTTTTCATTCAAATTCACATTACAGATGAGATGTGAATCGACAGTAGCGAGAAAATTAGTAGTTTTACTAGTCTTACATAGTTTTACCAATTTTATTAGTAGGAAAGATACCACCTAAGACGATATGGACAAAGAAAAAAATTAATAAGTCTCAGAATGATCAATGAGAATAATGCGCGAATTCAAATCCTTTGAGCGAAGATGTATAAAGAGAGGGGATTCGGAGTTGTTAAGAAAGCCGGGACGAATGAAGAAGAAGGAGATGACGACGAGGGAAGTAATAATTGAACCGTGATCGACGCATTAATCTCAATTTGAATCATTTGAGTCATGCAACAAAATAATCTTCTTTTGTAAATAGTACTGATATAACATGATATTAGTAGGTGGAACTTAAAGCTTTTTCTCAATAATGTAGAGATGGGTTGGTTTGAGAAAAAGTCTTAACAAACACATAAAGCTATACAAATTTTAATAAACAAATACTTATATCATCTGAAACCAAGTTTTACATAGTTTTACCAATTTTACATAGTTTTACCAGTTTTATTAGTTTCACTAGTTTTACATAGTTTTACCAGTACTACTTTTCAACCATCTTAATAGTTCTTCCTATGTATTCAATCATGTCGATGTGTTCTTTCATCTTCTTCATCTCCTTCTTCATCGGTTTCTCCATGTATGAATCCATGACGTGGAAATAGAAGTGTGAGGAGAGAGAAATGGAGAGAGAGAGAGAGAGAAATTGAAAGAAATTAAGAGAAATGATGTGTGGATGAGAATGATGAAAGAGAGAGAATCTCGAGAAAAAACTTGTATAAAAGATAAACAAAAGTGAAAAAAAATTGTGTTTTTTTTGTTTTGGCGCAAAAAAGAATTCATTTTCCCGCCAAAAAAATTGTTCTTAGTTATACAGAAGATAGTAGTTTTACGAAAGTTTCATATAGTTCTACTTTTGGTGTTTTACATATTTTATTTAGTATTACATATCTTTTAAGTTTGTTTTAGTAGTTTTACTTTTACTTTTGGTGCTTTAACATGTAAGATTGATTGTTTTATGCAATAATATGTTTGAAAACAAGATTTCTTTGACTTTTCATTTCTTGTTGGTCTTCACTAACAAATTGTTCCTGAAAATACAAGTAACATATGAGAAAACTCATTTTTGTAATTATGATTAACTAGAAATTATGATTAATAGTTGATTTTCTTGTTTATGCAAACCTTACTACGTTATCCAGATTACATTTATTAGTCATGTTTACAACCAAATGATCTTATTGAATAATTTTGTTTAGCAAATAAATTATCCATAGTTTTACTTAGTTCTACCTAGTTCTCCTTTCGTACGAACTCAAATTGAATGATTTCAGATGCGACGGAATGTTCGACGACGACGACAGAATAGTCGACGACAGCGAGGAAGTAATCGACGAATCTCGGTGATGGCGACGGAGTGGTCGGCGGCGGCGGCGGAGTGATTAACGGCTCTCCGCGACAGCGACTGAGAAAAAGTTCCCACATTAGTTTTTTCTTTTTATTTTTCGTTTTCTTTTTTATTTTTTCTTTTATCTTTTTCTCTTTCTTTAATAAGTTAAGGGCATTTTGGTCTTACCATATTTCATTAACATAAAGAGGACATAAGAGGTGTAAGAGGGACATAAGATGTTTAAATATTTTATTTAGGGATATATTAGGTGATGACTCAACAAACTTTTTGATGAATGATAATACAAAGTTTTTGTTCATCTTCTTTTTCTTCATCTCTCTGATTTCTATCAACTAATTTTGTATCGGAGGTTTGAGCTCGAGGAAAGCTCAAATCGATTCTTTTTTTCATTTCTTCTGCTTAATTGACCTTGTTCCTTCGATCATTCTGTCGAAGAATCTGTTCTGTTTGATTCATTCGATTATTCTGTCGACTTGAATCATCAAAATTCACGGGTATTCTGCCGTGTTTATTGCTTCTCCGTCGCGATCTACTTCATTTTCGGTCAACTGAAATTGCAAAAATGGTTTATATAAGGAAAATGACGACTCGACACAACAAATCAAACGCGTCGGTCACGAGATCTGCTTCTCCAATCAACGCATCTCCTACTCCATCAAAGGAAAAATTGGATTCACCAGATAATATACATTCGTGTTCTTTCTCACAAATGGAGATATTCCTAAACTTGTCATCGTATATGAGGTACTTGATGAAACGAATTATGATTTCTGGAAAATTGTCACGACTATAGCTTTACATGCAAAGAACAAATTAGCGTTCACTGATGGATCTCTTGGTACACCTAATGAATCACACCCTGGTTTTAGAATTCGGTCTCGAGGCAATAGTATGGTGAAGTCTTTGATTGTAAATATTGTATCGAATCAGATCTATAAGAGTATTCTTCGGTTTAATGATGCTAGTGAAATCTGGAAAGATTTAGAAGCAAGGTTTCACATAAAAAATTTTCCAAGATCTTATCAACTATCTCAGCAAATGGTCTCTGCATCAAGGATCCTTAGTAATATATTATGTCTTACACATTGTTGGATGGTCTAATCTATGGCGCCACAAACTCAAATAAACTCAACATTCGGGTATCTTGTGGAATTTTACAAAGAAAAAAGGATTGTGTCTTATCACTCATGTCCTGAAACACCATAGCAGAACTCAGTGGTGGAAAGGAAACATCAACATATCCTTAATGTTGAAAGATCATTGATCTTCCAATCCAAGTTACCATTAGAATTCTTGGGAGATTTTGTTCTTACTTTAGTCTTTCTCATTAATAAACTGCCTTCTCCATTGTTGAAGAACAAATCTCCTTTCCAAATGCTAAATGGAAAGTTACCAGATTATAGACCTCTTAAAGTCTTTGGATGTTTCGCTATTGTTCTACTTCATCTAAACAAAGACACAAGTTCTAACCTAAGTCTAAAACTTGCATATTCTTGGGATATCTTGATGGATATAAAGGTTATAAAGTGATGAATTCAGAGTCAAACTGATGCAACCCAAAATCTCTGAAACAGGAAAACAGAACCTTTCAAAACTGAATTTAGAAACAGAGTCTGCGAAAGACCTAGGTCGAATTCGATAGATTGGGAATAGAAAGGGATAGATGTTTCAGATCTAGAGAATTCACTCTATATTTGATGCAGAAACAAGATTAGCTTTCAGAGAATTAACTCTATCAGCAATCAGAGTAGTTCAAAGAAGAACATGGATTCACTTTTGGTTGCAAAAGAGAGAAAAACTTAAGAAAACTTAATTGATAAAAACTTGGATGATCCTAAACAATGAATCTAGAAAGCTTTAAATAGGAAAAGAAAACCCTAAAAAAACTAACCTAATGTCGAAAATTCTCTCCCAAAAAGAGTTGGAATTTTCGGCCAAACCTAACACAATTGGGCTTAATTTCAGACCCAAATTAAATAAAAATCCTAAGTCTAAAAATCTAAATAAAAGCCTTTGTAAATTTCGACTAAACCAAGCCAAATTCGGCATAATTATAAAACTTGGTTAACTCCTGATTTGCTCCTTGATCTTCAATCTGATTTGGTTCAGAATAAACCAATAAGGAAATTTTCTCTTGAAGCTTCTTTGTCTTAGATCTTGTAACTGGCCCGTTAGATAGAATAAATGGATCGGATCCTTCTTCTAACTCCTTAGTTGAATTTGGCAGCCCATTGTCCAAGTTCTCCTCGTCTTCACTATCACTCAGCTCTAGCTCAGCCTCTTGAGCATCCTGTATTGCATCACAAACTATGTCCATATTTCTCGAAATGTGGTTTTTATGAAGATATGTTTCCCTTTGGTGATGGTGAAGCAAGTCTATTTCCTGATTTTTTTGCAAATTGGTAATCATTCTATTTTTGAATCTACTGATGATGCAGAGGATTTAAGCATACCTGTCAATGCAGAAGACCATGGTTTGTCTTCACAATCTGGTTCTACCTCAAATGCTTCTACCAGTAAGAGAGTAAGGAAACAACCTGCTTATTTGGCTGATTATCTTGGTGATATGACAGAAACAGATATGTCATATCCTCTTGCAGCATATATGTCTTATGAGAAACTTTCTACTGAGTGCAAAGCCTATATATGTTCTGTATCTCAACATCCAGAGCCTATAACTTTTGGTCAAGCAAAGAAATTTGAAGCTTGGCCTCAGGTTATGAATGAGGAACTTAAGACTCTAAAGAATACTCATACTTGGACAATTTGTTCTCTCCCTCCTGACAAACACGCTAGTGGTAGCAAATGGGTTTATAAAGTAAAGTTAAATTCTAATGGATCTTTGGAAAGATACAAAGTTCGTTTAGTAGCAAAAGGTTACACACAAGAGGAAGGTATAGATTATGTGGAAACCTTCTCTCCTGTGGCCAAGATGAACATAGTTAAAACTCTTCTAGCAGTTTCAGCAGCTAAGAACTGGACTATACATCAGCTTGATGATTCTAGTATGTTTCTCAATGGAGATTTGAGTGAGGAAATCTATATGAATCTACCACCTGGTTACACACCAAAACAGGGTGAAGTGTTACCACCAAGTGTTGTTTTTCTGCTGAAAAAGTATTTATATGGTTTAAAACAAGCTTCAAGACAATGGTTTTTGGAATTTAGTACGACATTGACATCTTTAGGTTTCAAAAAATCTCAGGTGGATCATACCTTGTTCCTCAAGAATGTTAATGGAAGATTTGTTGTTGTCCTCGTATACGTTGATGATATCATCATTACAAGCAATAATGATGATGAAGTTGTTCAGCTCAAGCAAGATCTTTAGAAACTTTTCAAACTTAGAGATCTTAGTGAATTAAGCCATTTACTGATGCATATTGGGCTTCCTGCCCTGATACAAGGAGATCTACGTCAGGATTCTGCATGTTTTTGGGAAAGTCTTTGGTTTCATGGAAATCTAAAAAGCAACAGATTATTTCTATGTCTTCTGCAGAATTTGAGTATAGAGCAATGACTTTTGTGTTGAAAGAAGTGATTTGGCTAGTGAATCTCCTAAATGAGTCACAGGTTAAAAAACTGAAACCAGTAGTCTTCTATTGTTATTCTCATGCAGCTATTCATATAGAAAACAATCCAGTTTTTCATTAAAGAACTGAACATGTTGAACTGAATTGTCATTCAGTTTGAGATCATATTATGGATGGTTTGATCAAGACTTTACATGTCAAGACAGATCAACAACTAACATATGTGTTTACCAAGCCTTTCTTCCCTGCTTTGTTCCATAATCTCATTGGCAAGATGGCTTTAACATCTCTATATTTGCAATCTTGAGGGGGATATTAGACTGTTAAACCAGTCGATTAGATTGTTTTGTTGAATAAAACCAGTTCTGTTTTTATTATAAACAAGACGTTGTAACAAAATTTTCAATCAATGAGACTACAAAGTTTTAGCTCATCTTCTTCCTCTTTACCTCTCTAATTTTCTCTCAACTAATATAGATGTTATCAGAGAGATCTCGATGGCTCAGCGATCCTGATTGTTCGAAGATAAAAAATTGTTATGAGTACCAACACGAAACATTAATAAAAGGAGAAGTACCAACTTATTGTCACTGTCACCTTCACAAAAAGAACCAGAAGAAACAAAGAAAGGAATCCCTTAGAGCTTTGATAAAACTGTGAACATGATGTATAACACGATGAAACAAAAATAACACATAATAAGAAGGAGAAGGAAGAAGAGGATGGAGAGACAATTAGGGTTAGACACGATATGCATGAAGATACACAAGTTTCGATCTCAATGACAATTTTAACTAGGATTTTTTTAGTTTGGCGGCCAAATTAGGGTGTGTTATTTCTATGGTTTTATTTTTTTTAAAAGATGATTTTAATTACTAAAGAAGACAATAAAAAATCGCAGGGTTTTATATTATATCGAAATAGGGTTTTATTTTGTTTGACGGGCGAATTACGTCTGATATTTTTATGGTTTCAGTTTTTGTTTTTTTAAAGAAAAAATGGAAAACACAGTTGGAATAGAAAAACCTATGATTGTAAGCAAAAAATGAAATATTTTGGGGAAAATGACAAATGATAAGCTGCCACATAACGCCACGCAAGCAAAAATAATTTCCTAAAATCACAAATTGCTGAGAACATGACATGTAGGCGTTTTAGAGTTCTACGCTTATGTGAGCTTGCCACGTCAGAAACTGATTTTTCATATAATATATACTAGGTGTTAACTCGTGCCTTGCACGGACAGGATATGTTTTCTTTTAAATTTAATTCAAATAATTGAGTGTTTTTATAACTATATACAAAGAAAGGGCATAGTAGATTTGGTATTGATCATTTTTAAAGAATTTGAGGTTGATGTTTGATTAGTCGTTTTTAGAAAAAGTCATCCATTTTTCTTTTATGACCGAAATAATGACTTTAATCATAGATTTATGTGTCTCATATAAACATATCCTATTAACCTCCCTCATGCTCTCTATTTTTATATTTTACAATAAACTTTGAAGGCTGATTACCACCAACACAGTTCCTGGAAACATGATCTTGCAAACCACATTTTTGACATCCATTCTCTGTAACCATTTTGCAGACAATTGTCGATTAGTTTATGAGTGTTCCATGTTGTGTCAATGATATGTATCACAACAATTTTAACAGTTGTATGGGTGTATAGTATTAATACCTTTACCTTTATGTGAGTCTTTTTGCTGATTTTGTGACCAAAGTTTTGATATGCTTATTTAAATTCACATGTATTTTTGTATCATCAAAAAGAGCATTGTTCATTCTTTAAAGCAGGAAGTTGATAAAACATTCATATAGTTCACTTTATGATCGTCTCTATAGTATTATTTACACTTTTTAGCCACCTGACATTTTATCTTGAAGTATACTTGTTGACATGTCTCCTTGTCTCAAACTCTAGAACAAAGAAAAACATAATAAGCAAAAATTGATATGGGAAGTCAAGATTTTCCAACATAAATCGTATAGCATCAGTACTCACCTATAAAAGTGTAGAACAAATAGTCATTTGTTTCACGATCGCAAATTACATAAACCCCTGGTAGATTCAAACATGAGAATATAATATGAAAAATGCTATAGTGAAGAATAATATATGTATCCAATGGATCCGATCAACTTATTTAAAAGTGACTTGCCCCTGGTAACAAACATTAAAAGTCATCTGTCAAACTCGAAAACGATTTGCATTAGTGGCTTTTTATAAAGATGTTTAAAGTAATATATCTACCTTCTCTGCACACTTATCATAACATTTTTTAGATAAAAATTCTATTAACTCAGGAACCTCTCGTCTTGAATTCTCTCTTCTCCTTCCTTTCCAATATACTTCTTTCTCTGCTCTTGAGATACAATGCAACTGGAAATTGATTTTATGATGTTCTTAGAAATTAAAATTTGTGATAAATCATTTAGTCCAGTTGTTAGCTGTAGGGATATGAATCCCATCAGCATGACCTCTGCAATGTAAGTTTAGTAATTAGTGGAAACTAATACAAGATTGACCTCATTAATGAAATGAATCTTTTGAGAAGGACATTATATATTTTGAATTAAACACTAACACACCTGTCTTAGCGAGCTTCACACAAAACTTTTTTCTTCCTTTTTAGCCATTGCCAAGAAAAAAACATATAGTACATGAGTACTTAGTTTGTTTTTATATCATAAACATAGCACACTTGAAACCAGTCCAAATAAATATGTAAATGCCTTAGCCGGTTCCAAAAAATGAAGTAGTTATTTTGACGATGAATAAAAACGAAACATGCTTAGAAACATAATAAAAAATGAGAAAAAAGGAAAAATTAAGATAAACAGAGAAGACGTCGAAAGGGGATTAAGGTTCCAAGTTTGTGCATCAGTTTCTCGAAGCCAACAAAAGAAAACAAATAATGGGATCGACTATGAGATTAGACAGTTTTTATACGGGACTACAAAAGATGCACGTTTGGGTAATCAAAGACGACTTATTTTTATTATATGTTAATCGACTTCTTGAAGTAATGATCAAATCTCACCTTACAGAAAAATATGCAATATATGGCTGCCTCCTCTTGAAATCACTCCTAAATACTAATCTCGTCAGAATAGAATAGGATGAGAATTAAATATATCAATGGACAACTCAATGTTAAATGAGAAGGTGTCATATATTTATGGAAAATATTAGATAACTTAGGGTTTACACCAACTAACCGTAAAATATAAGCACTAAATATTGAAGAGGATATTTTACGGCAGAAATTAAAATCGTTTTCCAATTTTTTATTTGTTTTTTTGAGTAGAGTTAAAACCGTCTAAAAATATGGGAGAGACGAAGCAATCATACGATGTCATGTCACAATGGACGATCAAGATCGTGACACATATGCATTTAAGGGTTTTTATTTTTTCCAAAACACAGAGGAGCGTCCTGCGATGTCATGTCACCAACGGGTTTTGTATGCTTGACACATAGAATATCGACTTCTCATATATGTATAACTAGGTGTTGGCTTGTACCATGCACGGGCAGATTATGTTTTTTGTAAATTTAATTCAAACAATTGTTTTTATCTTTCTACTCCTTGGTTAGCTTCTTGGATCAAAGAGCAAACGTGCATAGAAAAATAACATTTGATTAGTTGACGGCTTTTATAAATTTCGACTAGGATTAAGATTCCTTATCTACTCCAGCTTGTTTTCATGGGAGTAAAAGAGTTTGATTTTGTACGGATTTGGTATGTGTTTTCACTTTTATGTCTTGATCAGGTTCGGTTTCTATTCAGATCCGGGTAATTGTAAAATTCTTGTCGAGTTTGATTTGGGGGTTATCATGTTTGGGTTGGTTTGGGCTGGTTTGGGTCAATTATTAAGGCTCAGGTTTTCGGGCAATTCAGGTTTTTCATATAGATTCCGGTAATTTTACTCAAAATACTTGTTAGGTACTCAAAAAATAAATATGAAATTGAGTATGATTTGAATACTCATTTAGGGTACTCAATTGTATATTTTGATATCTTCATGTATTTATTCGGGATTCAAGTCCTGATTTTCGGGTTTTCCGGATTTTAAGTATTTTTGGGTTTCGAAACGAGTTTTGGTATACTCCATACTTGAATTAACTGAAGCCCATGATCCGAGGGGTACTTTTTCAGTTCTGATTCAATTTGGGTTACGAACATTAGGTTCAGGTCAGGTGTTAACTTTGGATATTTGTATAGCCTTATCTGATAGATCAAAAATAATGAAATATGAGAATAAGTTCTCAATTTGAATAAATTTTATTTATAAGCTCTATACTTCTCATTTTTTAAATTGTAACTAATTTCTATTGAAAAAATATTAGAATTGTTTTATGTGTGACTTTCATTGTGTTAGAAGCTACTCCTAAAGTAACATTTTAAATTGTGTGTTACTTTGTGATTTTTTTAAGATTAATTTACAGAAATACACTTAAAAAGAAAATAAATTTTACATTTACACCTGTCTTTTAATGGTTCTCAAATATACACCTCAAATATTAGGGTTTAGGGTTTAAGGTTTAGTGATTAGGGTTTAGGGTTTAGCTATTAGGGTTTAAAGTTTAGGAATTATAGTTTAGGGTTTAGGGTTTAACGTTTAGGGTTTTTTTTAGTCTATGAATATAATGGTCTTTTTCATTAAAAAGGGAGGTGTAAAAATAAAAATTTTTCAAGCAGAGGTATTTTTGAAAAACAGACAATACAGAGGTGTATTTTTGTAAGTCTCCCATTTTTTAATTCTTATGTTTCAGGGAAATAAATACCATACAAAATTTAAAATATGTTTAGCTATTGTCAATTTAAATTATTTTTAAGATTTATAGTCTTTGATTATCTAAAATCTGAAACCATGAAAATCAATTATAGTTTCTTTTGATTATATTCTCCTCCACTACAAGAAAACAGTGAAGTTGCCACTGAAATACTAGTCACATAATAGTGGCAAAACGTAAATTACGACAACATAGCGACTAATAAATACAATCGCAAAAAATTGGTCGCAAAATATTTTAGTCGCAAAATAGACATGATTTTGCGATTATTGTAAGACCATATGAAGTAGTCGCTTAGTTACGACTGTATTAGGACTGCCTACTATGGTGGTTAATTAATGACCAATTTAAGACTACATAGGTAGAGGCAAATTCCAGATTATTTTGCGACTATGTTTTAGTCGCAATTTAATCACTATTTTCTGACTTATTTGTTGTCATAGATTAACGACTGATTTATGACTATGTTTTAGTCACAAATTAATGACTATATTCTGACTTATATGTCGTCACAAATTAGCAACTAATTAATGACTTGTGTTTTAGAAGCAAAATAGCGACTAAGAATTAGTGGTAAACTAGTGTGTAATTGTAACCCCATACTTATGTTTTTTAGTCCCAAAAAAGCTACTAATTTGATTTATTTATGCTTTAATTTGAAATGGTGGCTAATTACAATTTAATATATACTTAACAATGCTTCAATTAGTTTCGAAATTTATAAAGATTATATTAACATAAATAGCATTACATATAATCAAGTTTATAGGCATTAGTTATAATACAACCTTTACAAAAACAAGTTCATAATCATTAGTCATTAGTCATTGCCAAAAGAAGAAGAGACTTTACATTTATGTTGCTTGGGTTGCATTTGCTGTTGCCGTAGCTCGGCTGGCCATATATCCTTCAAGATTCGGATCCTGATTCTTCATATAAGCGAGAAGCATCGCCATTGATTCTTTAGTGTTCTGAAGCTCTTCATCGCATAGGGTATTCTTTGTTTCTTGCTCAGCGAGCTTTCGCTGTGCTGCTTCAAGCTCAGACTTCAACTGTGAGATTATTGAGGCAGAAGCTTCAGCAGCTTCAAGTTCTTCCTCCTCGATGTCTTCCACAAGACTTCTAAGTCCAAAGCGAAATCTTCGATTGTCTGTCGCAGTGGACTTAGAAAAAAAAGCAGAATAGTCATAAAAACCAGCATAAACCATTCAAACAGACATTACTAATAAATCAAACATTCTTTAAACATTGCAACTTAACACACTGACTTCATATCTAAACACAGTTATTGGTTTCTAGTGACTTCATAACTCAACTACACTTAAATGAAAACCAGAAAAATTCATAACTAAAACTCAGCAAATGGTTTCTGCAGACTTGACCAAATTAACTAAGAGCAGATGTAATAGCAACAGAGCAGAATATAACATACCTGCAAAAAGATATCATTCTTTTCTGCTATAGAGAGAGTCCTAGGAGTTGATCCATCATCTGCATCACCAATATCATCATTTAGTTCTGCTTCTCTTTCATCTACGAGCTTCTTGTAGGATTTAGCGATGGACTTCGCCTTGTTGTCATCAACAAAACTCCCATATGCTTTAGTATAAGCTCTCAAGAAAACTTCTCCTAGAGAGACTGGACGTTGTAACTCGTCTTCTTATAAAAAAAGTCAACTGTTAGTCAGTTAGTTAAATAGAAAAAAACAATTCAGATGAGAAAAGCTGATGAAGAAAAAAAAACAGATGATAAACTAATTACCATTTCTTCTTGGATTTGGGAGTATGATGCTTGGCCAGAGACATGTATGTGTCGTCCAAGACCTCCGCGAGTGGAATTACGACAATTCGAATACGTCTCGCTCCTATTCTTTTGATCTGGAGTGTTCCAGTGAGCTTGCATCCTCCCCCAAAGAGTTTCATCAATCCATAAAGGTCTTCGGTTACCTCTCCTCGCTTGACTCACAATTCCTTTCATCCTCCTCTTAGCCACTTTTGTAAATTCTTCCTTCACAAGGCTAGTGATTCCAAGATCCCAATGAAACATTCGCTGCACAAAGACAAACAACTGTTATGTCAGACAGCCACTGATAAACAAATAAGCCAACAAAACAACACCATTTTCAAGTTAACATCAGTTAGTACAATATAGCTTTTATTATATGAGAACATCAGTTTCAAGTTAACTACTGAGTTAACAAAGTTCAAGCTATAATCAGACTTCAACTTAATAGAGTACAAAAAAGTTTTGAACACTGGCCGAAAAGGTTCTCCAATAGCGTTCTTGAATGCCTATTGGTGTGACCTTCCAACTATAGTATGGACCATCAAATTTCCTTCGAAATATGCTAGCAATTGCACGAGACAATTGTCCTTTGCCTCGACCACGAAACCTGTCAAAAAAGCAAAAACGAAACAAGGTTCAATACAAAAGGAATTTAAGGAGACCAGAACATATGAAGCAAGCAAGTACCAGTCATGCCATTGAGTGGAAAACTATTAACCTTTATAATTCTTATATGATTAATAATAAGCCAATAACATATATAATCAAAAAACAAACAATTCCAAACTCAGATTCAAAGTCAGATCATATGTTTAATACTATCTCAATCACAGAGACAGCAAATGGACATTTTTAATCGAAATTCATTAAATTACTACTAAAAAGATAACCTACAGACAATGTATGACAATCATATGAATATGCCTTGACCATAATCAAGCACATAGCATGAACCAGTCAAGACGTTGAATGAAAAGCTGATAAAGCAGTAGAATAAAAACCCATATTCAGATTCTCAACATTCCAAAGCAATAGCATAAGAACATCAATCGCAAACACAGATTCAGTTCATAATCAGAAACTTAAACACAGATTCAGTTCAATCGCAAACACAGATTCAGTTCATTTTCCTAAACTAAGTCATTTCTAACTAAGTCATCAAAACATACCAAAGAAACATGGCAACAACAATCCACAACTTAGTCATTTCTAACTAAAAACATCATAATAGGTAGACTAACAAGCTTACCAGAGACTCTTGATGTGAGTGTTACGCACATTACTGAGTCGAGGCAAGTTTTCTTGACCCGGCAGTGCTAAAAACTCGTCTAACAGCTGCTGATGATCTTTGTGTGGTTCGTCGTCCTCGGGATTGAGATCATCGGGATTGGGATTAGCTTGCTCTGAAAAAGGATAAGGATTTTGATTACGTTGTGGCTGAGGTTGAGGCTGGTTTTATGGTGCATGATAATAGTTGTGTCGTTGTAGCTGGTTTGGCGGTGGGGATTGATAGAAAGGGTGTTGTTGTTGCTGGCTCGGCGGTGGTGTTTGATAGATGAATTGTTGTTGTTGTAGCTGGGTCGGTGGTTGTGGTGGATGGGATTGGGTTTGTATCAAATGGTTTTGGTCTTGTTATGGCTGCATGTAGATCGGATATTGGGTCGGAAGAGATGTGCTTGGGGTTCTCGAGATAGTTCCCGATGCGGAGCTAGATGGATTCGAACATCTTGACGACTGGATTCCGGCTGGAGTCGGTACAGCACCGGGCCCGGAGGCTCCACGACCACTGGTTGGAGACGAAGAATCAACGGCTGGAGAGGAAGGAGATGCGGCGGTCGATTTCTCTACAGTTTTAGCAGAGATAGGGTCGGCAACGGTTTTATTGGCGCCGTTCCCTCTCCCTTTTTCTGTTTGACATGCAACAGTGGCGGTTGATTTTACACCGCCGTTCCCTCTGCCTCCTCCGGCCAGTCGACCACCGCGTCCTCTACTTGCCTTAGCCATCTCCGATTGTACAAAGTGGAGTCACTGTGTGAGATTGAGAGAGTTGAGAGAGATGGAGATTGAAAGCCAAAATAGAATCGAGAAGGAGATTAAGAGAGATGAGTTTAGGGTTCTCTCTTTGTGTCGTTAATTAGGGTATACAAAAGAATCAACTTTTAGAAAGGGGAGAAATTAGCCGTCAATTATTAGGGCAAATGACCTAAAGGTAGTCGCAAAATAGTCACAAAATGTGACTAATTTGTGATTACATTGAAACTATAGCAAGTTCTCTACTTAAAATCAAATCCCTAAACCCTATAATTTTAAAAGTGTTGAATATGTACAAATACATTCATTGATCTTGTATTGAGAAACATGTAAATCATTTTAAAATTAGAGTTTACAATATTGCATTTTATGTTACTCAATATTTTTTAAACATTCAACATTAATAACTTAAAAACAAACAAACACTTAACATGTTATGGTATATATGTTGCAACAATAAATTTTTGTTTACAGAAATAAATTGTAATTTAGATTCATTGTACGATGTTATGTTCTATTTTACCGTAACTATTACAATCATTTGGAAAATAATGTATAATACTACTTATTTGAATCAAAATAAAACAAACAATTGCAATTCGGTGGCAAAAACGTGAGACATTACCAAAATAGTCGTAAAATAGTTACAATTTTAAGACTATTTTGTGTCTGTTTTCTACATAGTTCGTAATTGATCGCAAAATAGTTGTTAATCAAAGACCGTTTTATGACTAAATTCTCGTTTAAAAAAATCAAACCCCTAAACCCTAAAATTACAGTATAGTCTGAACGTTGTGGCAAAACAATTGCAAATTTACGACTATTCTGTGACTAAAATCAAAATGTTGACATAACGAATATTCTCCTTGCCAGGGATTCGAACCACGGCGCTTTATGTCACTAGAAGTATATGTACCCATTGAGCAATTCTAGATATCATTGTATTCCGCAGATAAAATTTATTTAACATGTGATTAAAATCAAAATGTTGAAATAAAGATAATCTTGCATTGGAGGGGATTCGATCAAAGGTTCTTTATTTTAGTAGATGTGTATGTACACAATGAGCCATTGTATATATTGACGTTACAAATAATAAAAATTTATGTAACATGTTACTGGTTAGAGAAAATATATTTATCATAGATTTTAATAGTTTTTATCATTTTTTCCACAAATTAACACACTTATTTTTATCAAACATCTTAATTATTTTACAAGCATACAAATTTATAAAAATATTATTCAAATTCTTCGTCTTCATCATTCGAAGATGACAAATTACACTGAAATTCATCTTCCGCTTCATCGTCTTCGATTCTGAAATCAATTTTTTCACTTGGATGGGCTTGGTCTACTAAATTGTCGACTATGATTTCTTCAATCGCACCCGTGATTCCCTCATCAATCGATTGTTGTAGTACAACCAGTTCTTCTTCGTTAAACTTTCCTTGAACAACATGTCGTGGATTTACTTTGATAACGGTGAGCCATAATTTCCGTGGGTGTTTAATGCATGGATATGGGAGATAACAGACTTGATCAGCTTGAGATGTTGCACATTAATTAAAAACTTAAAATATTCAGACTTAGTATATTAAACGAAAATTACCTAAAATAAAAGGTTCGTATTTTTGATATTTTCTTGTCGAAAGCACGTCGACGACGCCTTCTTCTCTCTTTCGAGTCCCTTTTCCGATTGTGGGGTCATACCATTCACAATAGAAAAGTGTTATTTTCAAATTCAAAAATCCTGGATATTAGAGTTCGATTATATCTGTCAGTATCCCGTAAAAATCTTCTTCGTCAGATGCATCTGAATAATTTTGTCCTCGGACA
Source organism: Anastatica hierochuntica (assembly GCA_900406275.1). Lineage (NCBI taxonomy): Eukaryota > Viridiplantae > Streptophyta > Magnoliopsida > Brassicales > Brassicaceae > Anastatica > Anastatica hierochuntica. The sequence continues at coordinate 1,645 of OVAN01000813.1, read as the reverse complement.
CATACTCCGTAGTTCATCCTTTTTTCGTGTGCCCGTGTGTGAAACAAATATCCTCTTGTAAAATACATAGTCCACAATCTTGCTTTGTTTTTCGGACCTTTCACCAGTTCAAAAACCCAAGCAGGAAAATTTTCCTGATTTTTCATTGTATTCACCTATATATACACAAGAACATGCAATTCAAATTATTGATAAAATGATTTATGTAAATAGTAATTAAATACGTACATACTGACGGATCCATATATGAAAATCTTCATCTCTTTTTTCCATGACTTCATCATCAGAGAGTCCAGGATAGTTATACCGAATTTGTGCCTCTAGCAACCTTTTTTGCCAACAATAAGATAAACTTAAATTAGCTTAGTAAAAATATATTTTAGTTTAATATTATAAAACATTAAGTACACCTCTCAAGTGGCCGAAAATACTCGCAGTTTCGTAAAACACATGCATGTGCACACGTATAATCTTTCTCGCTTAACCAAAATTCATTACTTTTGCCGCTTCGACGACCTACTTCGGTGAATATATCTTATATTGGTATAGGATAAACCAGTACTTCACCCTCATCATATCGACTTGCTCTAAAAAATTATTTGTAAATTAGTATATATAATCTGATAAAATGGACACTTATTTATAATCTTTCTTGCTTATTAAGTTACCTTCGTCTTCTGGCAGTAGAAATGTGTGAAGCAAAGTAATTTTCTGAGAAATTAGATATTTCATCATTGATGTATGATTGAACTATTGATCCCACTGGATATCTTTTATTCTTCGCCTTCCCTTTTAGATGCTTAAAAAACCGTTCAAATGGATACGTCCACCAATATTGCACAGGTCCACCAAATTCTGCTTCATAAGGTAGGTGTATAAGTAGGTGCTCCATTACATCGAAAAATGAAGGTGGGAATATCTTTTCCAGATTGCACAACACCGTGACAATGTTATCTTTCAAATTTCGTATGCAAGCTGGATCCAACGATCTGCTACATAAGTCACGAAAAAATGATCATATCCCTACAATATAAAAACATAACAATATTATATATATTAATTATATGAATATATTGTTTAAGTACAGAATAAAAAAAAATTAATTTTACATATATGAGAATGTACCTGACAATGCGAGGTGTACGTTTCGTGGTAAAAGTTCTGCAAAGACAAACGGAAGCAATCATCCCGTAAATACATGACAGTCGTGACTCTTCATACCCACAAATTTTCCGCCGTTGATGTCTGCACAACTAGCCAAGACTGCTACATAACCGTCTGGAAATTTAACCTCATTATTAACCCACTCTAGTAAATTTTTTCTTCCTTTTTCAGTCAATCGAAAGATTGGAAATGGAGCTCTCCCTCGATCATCAACGTGCAAGTCTTTGCGAGAAAAAAATCTTGCAATATATAATCTTGACTTCACTATGTCTTTTGATTTGTCCTTAACACTCATAACAGTGTGTATAATGTTATCGAAAAAATTCTTCTCGATATGCATTACATCTAGGTTGTGTCGCAGCATTAGATCTGTCCAATATGGTAGCTCCCAAAATATGCTTTATTTATGCCAATTCCCATATCCCTCCTTTTTTTTCTTCGTGACCATTTCCACCACACTCCGATGTTTTAGGTGGTTCAC